>AYEL01089291.1:0-39977 GCA_000484575.1 Olivierus martensii | reverse complement strand
ATATTTTTTATATTTAGTATTATAATTTTATTTTAAATATTATACTATGTTCTAATCTACTGTTCTTGTATTTGAAGAATTTAATTTGTTCCAATTTGTTTTATTTAAAAGTGTTATTACTGATGATGGCTTCATTAAGCTGAAAGATCTTTAATAGTTATTAAACTATATTTTTTTCGCTTAAAAAGTGTTGAAGATTATTTTTATTAGTAGTTGAAATGTAATTGCATGAGTTTTTTTTTCACTTGGCTTTATCGACGTATATGTACCGATGTCACTGATCTTTCAGATTGGTGACATAAACTAAGTGCTTTCCTACAAAAATTACATCATTTTATGTGAAATTTCTTACCAATAAAAACAAAAAATCATAAATGAGAACCTGTGTTTTTTTGGATAGACAAATACAATAATCAAGTTTCAAACAATCCCTCTTTGAAGGAGGTATATAAAGAACGTACTAACAAGCTTAAAGATTTATTTTTTGTGTTATTAACTTATTAAAAAATGTAAATAGTTATGGATATTTGAATTTATAAAATTTTAATGGAAGCTTTTGTTTTTGTACAGAAAATGTGATTTTTAACGCTTAAGAGAAAATTAAAGATTGGTAGCAAAGAATTAAATTAAAAACATGTATAATTAAAAGCAACTATGTAGTAATTACATATTTTTGTAATATGTTCATTTGATAATACAATGTTTTAATTATATATCTATATTTCTTGAATCCTTACTCTAAAATGTAATTTAAAAAAAATTTAAATGTGATGTTGCCCACGGCAATCTTATAGGCTCATTAAATGTCTCTTGAATTAAAATGAGTTTGATACGCCTGGTTCTAATGGAAGGCAGATGGACTGGGCTGGACTTAGCAGTCTCTTAGTTTAGTGTATTTGGCACATCTCAACAGAAGAGAGTTTCCGTTGTGATTCTCTGTGGAGGTACATTCCCGAGAGGTTGCAAAGAAGTGGATTGGACAGAGGTGGATTTCTGTGGCTTTCCGTGCCGATCTGTTTAGAACATTTCTTCTGTGGGCATTCACAGTCACTCTCCCATGGAAAGTTTATTTTGATTGTTCTCATTTTATTGCAAGTTGTATAATCCAGTCTCTCTCCAGACAAACATTTAGTTTTGTATTTCATATTGTGTTTTATATGTTTTGTAAATAAACTTATACAGAGTAAAACTATTGGTGAGTCCGTAGAAGTGTTCTTTGACAACCAAACCATTTAAATCTACGAGAGGATTGGATACCTGACAGCACCAACCATATCACAAGCTTTACTGGTGAAGTTGATTGGAATACGAACTTTACTCCTATATTATCCAGACAAACATTTAGTTTTGTATTTCACATTGTGTTTTATATGTTTTGTAAATAAACTTATACATAGTAAAACTATTGGTGAGTCCATAGAAGTGTTCTTTGACAACCAAACCATTTAAATCTACGAGAGGATTGGATACCTGACACCACCAACCATATCACAAACTTTACTGGTGAAGTTGATTGGAATACGAACTTTACTCCTATATTCTATATTTATTTTAACAATCTTAAATAAGAAAATTAAATAAAAGAATTATATAAATATCTAAATTATTTACTTCTATATAAGGAATGCCCATGAGCTGTAACAATGTCTTACATTCTTCATTATGCTGATGAGTTACCTTTACCAATCTTCGAGTAAATTTGGTCACATCTTCAACATTGCCTATGAAAAAACAGTCAATATTTTAGTAGTCTAAAGAAATTTAAAATGTATTAATAAAAGCGCTTTATATTATTTCTAAAATATTTAAAATAACAGTAATTAGATGGGAGACAATAAAATTTAAAAGATAAGAGATAGAAAAATAATTTCCAAATTAATAGATTAAAATGAAAAAAAGAAAACTGTGGCTATAGATTAATATTAATAATAAGTGTAAATATAAATTAATTAAAGAATATATATCACTGCTGCTCCTCTTCAATCTGCATTAGACTAGAATGAGAGATAAGTCTACAACCTTTTATTTGAATTCATGATATACATCATAAGAAAATGGAGCTTAGTTACCTGCAGTACTGGAATCCCAGTCACACAGCAACTGGAGTATGGAAGATACAAGAGGTACTAAGAACATCTGTTCAGAGGAAGATAGTCTTCAATTACTGACTTTGACTCCATATAATTGATGATGATCCATTTTTAAAGAAGACTGTTTACAGGTACTAAAAAATGAAGTATCAACTGATACATCATGGAACTTAATAAAGTAACTTAAAGAAGAAAAAACCTCAGAGTTTCAAATGGACTCTTCTATCATTGAGGAAACAAAATTATCACTAAAAGAGGAATAGGATTTCTAACCCATAAATAGGGAAGCATCAGATATATAGAATCTTTAAAAATATTGATATTTTCATCTGGTATATTATTTTTGTACTTGATATATTTACTTTGATAGTTTCTGAATATTGATATTTTTTTCTTGATATTTTCAAATATTGAGAGAAATTCAATTTTGATAAAGAATTTTTTTGAATTACATAACAAAACAGATGTTACTTCTTGTTTAATCTTTATAATAGAAACATTAATAGCAGCATATAGCTGCTGTTCAAAAAAAAAAGAAATGAAATAAAATCAGTACTACAAAGCACTGAAGCAGGAAACAAGTTTATTCTAAACAGGTCAAAGCAATATATTAGTAAGTGCATTCAACTTGTAAAAGCCCTCCTCAGCATAATCAGATTTAATAAGAATTATTATTCATGCTTAAATCATTTTGATCTTACCTTTAATTTTACAGTACATTGAATCTATAATTTTTCAAACCAATGTTACAACTAAGAAAAATTCTACAACATGGAAATTTTATTAAAATGGTAAAGAATCATACTAAAAGTATTATAAGTTTTAAAATCAAAATTTTTTATATTCACATTTAAAAATTTTATAATATAAATATCACATAATAAAAGTTCCAATATATGAATGTTGTAGACAAGAATTTTTTTTTCTAGACCATCTCTCTTTGATTTCCTCCAATAAAAATTTATCAGCTTTTTTGACTTTTTATTAAAAATATATGGATATGTATGATTATACATAATATTTTTATAAGTACGATATTTAAATATCATTGAACAAATATTGAAAAAACATAAAACAATCACATTGCATCTTCTTTGCATTGTTAACAAGTACTAAAAAATATCTATTTTTTCCTCAATTGTATTCTTAAAAATATGTGATGTGGGTGAATATCCATATTTAAATACATTAAAAAATAATTGAGTGCTTCACAAATAGGATCAATAATGTGCAGACTGATCTTTTTTAGCAATTAAACATGATATCCACTACTGTATATATCAATTAACTTTGCTAGAACATGAGCAGAATCCTGCAGAATCTGTGTTCAAAATACAAGAGCAAGATTCTGCTGAGTAATTTGATTTTCTACTTTGTTTGCTTTGACTTGTGACTTCTCTCCCAAGGTAAATTTATAACTGCTGAAAGTTTTACTGCAATCTACTAAGGCCACACAAAGGTCTACTAAGTATACCGGTGAGTGTGCGGATCATCGTGCTGCAGTTTGTCCTGTATTTGTAAGTGTTTATCATTTTGTTCGGTTCTAATTTATTTATTAATTGCCTCCGTTAACAATAAGGATTACGCTGAGGTGATTTTTTGTTTGCTTGCTGGTGAATTTCTTCTTTTCTGAGAAGTTTTAGGACAGCATTCGTCCTACTACTTCACAAAGAGAATGAAACCACCCACTTCGTCTTTCTACATTCTGCCAACAATTATTTTCAACAGAAATTGTTCTTGAAAGTGACCAAACCAGGATTGTGCGAACGTTTTCTTTGATTTTGTGGAGACTAGAATATTTCTTCCTTAATTTTGGGAATATTTTAAAGACCCTACTGCTCCTGCTTCAGAACTTACTTTTAAATCTAAGTAAACATTAAGCCTAAACTGCGACGGTCTCTCGGTCACACCTCTTTGAACCAACTTTTTGATGGTTGTGTCTGGAATCATTTTTCTCAGTAAATGAATTGTATTTATTATGCTAATCATAGTTTCAAAGGGCCGCAAAAGTTTGGATATAATTTAATTAAGTTAAGTGATTGTCTTTGTGTAGATACTACCTATTGTTATTTTAAACTAAGGGTTTCAATTATTTAATTTTATGATTGTGATTTTGCTCTCGCCCATTTTGAGCCTTTTCGAGGAGACAATCATCCTTTTATATACACCATTCTGACTGATTTTGAATTAATTGAACCTAATGTCAGACTTTAATATGGATTCAAGTACGGAGGAAGAAAATGAGGAGGTGGAGAACATGGCTGGAAAAGCATTTAGCACAGCCTTGGAAATTATTCTTAATCAACCAAAAAACGATTTCCCAGAGGGAAGCCTCTTAAAGTGGGACTTATTACTATTTTCCACAGTCTTCAAGGAAACAGAAAGTCTGGAGCAATTGAATCGCACTGAAAGGGAGCAAATTAAAACAATGACAGTAAAAATGCACCAGGCGGCCAGTCAAATGCATTCGATACTGGTAGAATTGAGGGGAAAACAAAATAATGAAATGAAGACTACTTATGCAAAAGTAGCGGCGAGCTCGGCACCTCTTCCTACCCTGCTCAGCAGAACATCAAGAATTGTCGGCCAAACCATTAAGAGAAAAAATTTCAGCAAAAGGCTCACAGGATATTTTGATTTCTGCCAAAAATAAAGAGGGAACAGAACCAATGAATAATGATACAATGGAACAAGAAATTAAAAAAGAAATTAATCCAAGAAAGTTAGGAATATCAGTGGGAGGAGTATTTAAAACAAAACAAGGGCTCTGTATCAAAGTTGGTTCTAAGGAACAGGGACAGAAGCTGAAAAGAGCAATTGAGGAGTCATTGCCATTAGCAGAAAAAGTCAATATGAAAATTCCTGACAGGAAAATGCCAAAAATTATTTTAATTAATGTTCCAAACTACATTCAAAATGAAGAAATAGTTGAGGAAATTTTCCAGCAAAATGTACATATCAACGAAGCATTAACATGGGAGGAATTCAAGGAGGTCAAAATCCTAAATTCATTCAATACAATCAGAACAGGGAACAAAAGGAGACATGTTATTCTGGCAGCTTCAGCAAGAAGCAGAAACTTAATGGTTTCTAAACAGAATCTTAGTATATCTTGGTCGCTCATAAGAGTTGACGATTACATCCCAGTTAAGAGATGTTTTAACTGTTGTGGCTTTGGCCACACTTCAAAAAACTGTGAAAAGGCACAGAAATGTAGTCATTGTGGAAAAGAGCATAGATATGCAGATTGCAAGAAGAAAGAAAAAGTGCCAATTTGTACTAATTGCAAAGAAATGAACAAGAACATACCACAGGAGCAGTGGTATGAAACGGACCACAATGCTTTCGCTTGGTTCTGCCCAATGGCCAAAAAACATAAGATTTTAATGGCAAAGAGAACTAATTACGAGTAACTGCTGAAGCCTTTTGTTTGGATCCTACAACATGGATAGCTACAATTACTATTACTTCAAAAATAAGGTAAAAATTAATGAACAAACTGAAAAAGGTCTCTCTATTTTACAAATAAATGTTCAAAGAGCTAGGGCCGCCACTTCCAATACACTTAAGGACCTAATTGATCTTAAATCTGATGTTGTTCTTCTGCAAGAACCTTTCCTCGTTAAAGGTGAAATTGCTCTTTTTGGAAAGTTTCAACATTTTCCCGAAGAAAAAACTAATTACCGTCTCAAGACGAGAATCATTCTGGGCAATCCAACATTGGATGCCATGTTAATTTCACAACACTGTAACGAATTCTTCATGACTATTGTCATTAACTATTCGGGCATTAAAAATTTACATCATCTTGGTATACCTTCCTCCCAATGATAACATTGAAGAAGGATTGAACGCCTTGCAGGAAGCTACTGATAAACTCTCATCCAAACCTATTTTTATCAGGGGAGACTTCAATGCCAAATCAACCCTCTGGCAAAGTAGATTGGAAGACCCAAGAGGATTTAAAGTGGAATATATTGAATTGTGAATTTTAATTTAATCATACATTTTTATTTATGTAAATTTTTATCTGTAGAGGGTAATGATGAAATATTCCTTTAGTCTGAACGTCTTTCCTTCGACAAGCATTTATCCATTGCTTTGCAAAATTTCGTTTTTAGGAAAACCAAAATATTTAATTTCGATTCCTTTGGTTTTCCTTGAATAATTATTGCATTCAAAAACTGCACGACTTGGTATTTTAGTTTAAATTTTAATAGACATAGCATTCAGTATGTACTACCAATTAGACTACCAATGCTTTTCTGCTCCTAATATGACGTCATGCGCAGATAATACGAAAATTAGCTCTGAGAATAGCACACCTTGTATATTTCCACCATGATACCAATTCTTTACCTCTCTCTCATTTAAAAAATTTTACCTCTACTTGAGGAGATCCTTTGGCTTCTTGCATCACACCCATGACTTTCGTTTTTACTTGTAATTCTAATTAACTAGAACTATAAAAAATAAATAAAATTAAAGCCAATTTTAAAAAATGGCTTTCAAATATCTTTCATGCATAAAAATCAATAATTTTAAATATATATATTATTTATAAAATTTGAAACGACGCCATCTTATAACTGGAACCGGTAAGGAATGAATGATTGTATGAAATTTGAATATTTTTCAATATTTTAAGTTTGAAACATCACATAATAAATAATCACACAATTGTATAATATACTATGTTCAGTTGAAGTCACGTGAAAGGGAGTTTCATGTGATTTTAACTCAATACATGAATTAACTGAATGGTGGCGTAACCAGTGTGCTGTACTTTATCCTACAGGATCCTGGTTCAATTTTCGAGTCCCATATCTCCAAACTTTTTCAGGATGAATCCGGACTCGACCTGTTGAAACCCATCCTCTATCTGATAGCTGACTCCAGCAGGGTTGTGGGCGGCCCATATAGGAACTGGAATGCACCTATAAAGTGGAAAGAGACGTAAAAGTGCATAGAAAAAAGCGCAAAACATGACATACACATAAATACGCATGATAAACATTTTCAGAGAAATTAGCATTTTTAAAGTTATTTAATTAATAAAATGAATAGCTAGCCATTTTTCATATTTAGCGCCCTCAAAAGTGAATTGGCATATAAGAAATGCTCTATAATTTTTTATTCTTGAGATATTTCGTGAATCAAAAAAGCTTAAAAATACAAGAAAGTTCGGTTAAGCCGCCATATCTCATAAGGGATATATTGTATCTGGCGGCGGCCACTTATAGATCCCATCATAGGCAGGCCATGATGGCCTGCCTATGATGGGGAGGGATGATGGGGTCAACCGGATAATTGAAAAAGGAGTTTAACGGGTCGGGCCCGAACCCCTCCTGAAAAACCGGAGGTGTGGGACCCGGATTTGAACCCAGATCCTCAAAGGATGATAAGCCACAGCTTTATCACGCGGCCATCCGGCCGACTTGGTGTGTTATTGACTATCTAGTGTAATGTTAGTGGCTACTTAGTGTTAGTGTTAATGGATTTATATAAATTGGAATAATTTTCCAAAATTTAAACTCTCTGCGATATTTTTTCCTTACATGCAACGGGTCGGGCCCGGACCCCTCCTGAAAAACCGGAGGTGTGGGACCCGGATTTGAACCCAGATCCTCAAAGGATGATAAGCCACAGCTTTATCACGCGGCCATCCGGCCGACTTGGTGTGTTATTGACTATCTAGTGTAATGTTAGTGGCTACTTAGTGTTAGTGTTAATGGATTTATATAAATTGGAATAATTTTCCAAAATTTAAACTCTGCGATATTTTTTCCCTCACATAATTTTCAGATGGAGTAACAAAAACATAAATGATAAATATAATTATATAAATCCACGGCTGTAAATGTGACCATTCCACTCAATTTTCAAAACATTTGTTAAAGATTATTCAACAGAGATGGGTCATTCGAGGCAGTCGATCTGTTACTGTATTTTTCTTTGATTGAGTAATTTCTTCCTCTGAGTAGAATGGAGATGGTCACTAATAAGTGAATTAACAAACAAATGAAACATAATTAAGGGAAATGACTTTTACATTTTGACAAACATTTTTATAATTTGTTTTAAAAAAATATATATATATTTAAACATTGACATAAAATATCAAATAGTTTTAATAATAACTACACTTAACATTTTGCTCAAGTGAATACAACATTACAATACGATTACATATCATAATTAAGAAATATAGTTTCTGACCAATTTTGATATAGAAAGCAAAATGGGCATGGAGGCATCTGCTAAGCTAACTTGAGGCCCATTCGTTGGAAAATTTATTCAGGATGTGGGGCCTGGCTCATGTCGTATTCTGAGACTTTAGCCAAAGCTTTTCTCTTGCTCCATCATGGCGGCATTCAAGGTTATGTCCATACTTCTCTATAGGAGCATAGAGTGACTTTACGACAGAGACATTTCTAACAATCTATTCTCTTTGAATCAAAGTGAGATTCCGACTTTTTCCTCTCACGCAGGAACCAGCTGGATTGACCTGTGTCTGTGTAATACTAAACTACTAAATTACAGACCAGAGAGTGAAACTATAGAAAATTTATCTATCAGTGATCACAATTATCTCCATACTAAACTACATAACTTCAAAATTAAGGATAAAGCCAGAAGGAAAACTATACTTAAAATGGACTGGTGCCTTTTCAGGGAAATCCTTTTGGAAAGATGGACCCCTTTTAGAATAGAAGAAATTCAGAAACAGGAACAAATGGACGAAGTGGTTGAGAATCTTTAGGAAACCATCCATTATGCACATGATCTTGCTACCACTTGTACTATTAATGGACTGGTGCCTTTTCAGGGAAATCCTTTTGGAAAGCTGGACCCCTTTTAGAATAGAAGAAATTCAGAAACAGAAACAAATGGACAAAGTGGTTGAGAATCTTCAGAAAACCATCCATTATGCACACGATCTTGCTACCATTTGTACTATTGTGAACGATTGTTATCCGCCATGGTGGAACTCTGATCTCTCTACCAAAAAGAAAAATTTAAGGAAACTACATAAAAGGCATAGAAAGGAAATGGACGAGGAAATTAAAAAAGAGCTACAAATGCAGTATAAGAATGATCTAAAAGATTACAAGAAAGCAATAAACAAGGATAGAAACAAAGCTTGGCATGATTATTGTGGTAAGAACCCGGATTACCCTTGGAATAAACCGTATAAAATTATTAATCAAAAGTACAAAAAGGCTTTCCTCCCTGGTACGGTTTGCAGAGGAGATGGACAGTACACTATCAATTTAGAAAGTACTATAAAGGAAATTTTCAATGTTATCTTCCCTCAAGACGAAATTGAGTCTGATACTCCGGAACACATTATAATGAGAGAAAAAGCACAAGAACAAATAGACACGGCTAATGATATAATCTTTACTTACAAGGAAATGCAAAGGATATTTAAACAAATGTCAAAAAAGCCCCAGGTGCTGATTACATTACTGGTAAAATGGCTTTAAATGCATTTGAAATGCACTTTTATTATGCTTTTTAACAGATGCCTCCAGTTAGGAATTTTTCTGACAAAATGGAAGATTGCTAACATTAAGCTAATTTCAAAAATACTAAAGAACAGACTAACCCTGAAAATTATAGACTGATCAGCCTGCTGCCGGTTCTTGGAAAAATTCTCGACAAATTATTGATTAATAGAATCGTCTGGTTCCTTACTGAAAAGGGCTTCTTTGACGAAAAACAATATGGATTCACTGAGGGGAAAAATATGACAAAAGCCATTAATAAAGTCATAGATTTTGTCAAAAATTCAAAAAATAAAGGACAACACACCTTAATTATATCGGTGGATTTTAAAGGTGCGTTTAACCATGCGTGGTGGCCAATCTTACTTATTAAACTCCTTGAAAACCAATGTTCGAACAATCTCTTTAAGTTAATGAAAGATTACTTCAACAATCGTATGGCAATCTTTAAAACGGAAAACTTTTCTAAAGAAATAAAGGTTACCAGAGGCTGCCCGCAAGGTTCTCCCTCGGACCACATATTTGGAATATAATCTTCAATAGCATATTGCAATTAAAATATTTACTAAAAGATTCACTGATCCAAGCCTTTGCGGATGATGTTATTTTATTGATCAGGCATAAAAACCAAGAAGTTCTAAAGGATAAAGCCACGGCAGCACTGGAAATTATAAATAAATGGAGTATAGAAAATAAATTAAACATCAATGTTAAAAAAACTATTTTCATTGTGGTTGGAAGGAACCAAATTCTTAAAAGAAGAATTTGCCTCCATTTAGAAGGACAAATGATTAAACAGGCTAAAATTTTAAAGTATCTGGGCATCATTATCAATGAAAAATTCACCTGGACTGACCATGTTCAATACATTTACGATAAAGCTATAAAAACACTTAACTCTGTTAGACTGATAGCTGGTCCAAACTGGGGCATCTCCCCTAAGGCCCTGAAACTTATCTACCGGGGCGCCATTGAACCTATCATCACATATGCGTCACAAGCTTGGGGTTTAGCAGTTTCACTTTCTAACATTAAGCGTAAAATTATCAGATTTCAGAGACTTGCAATGATTAGCATAACTAGAGCATACAAAATGGCACCCACAAATGCCCTTCTCATTCTTGCAAGAATGATTCCTATTGATATTAAAATTCTGCATAATTTTTACTTAGACAAAATAGTCAAGGAAGACTATAAGGAAACTAATGATAACAACTCAGAGACGAACAAAGTTCCTCTTTCACAAAACTATGCTCGGATTATTAGACTCATCAAAAACAATGAAACTGACTTCCAAAAAATTCACTCGAAACAACATCCTGCTAAATATGATGGAGTTGATATTCAGAGACCACCTGAAAATATTAGGGGAATTTTGATCTACTCAGACGGATCTAAGACAGAAAAAGGTGTGGGGGCAGCCTTCGTCGTCTATGATGAAAACAATGCTGGGATTATTAGACTCATCAAAAACAATGAAACTGACTTCCAAAAAATTCACTTGAAACAACATCCTGCTAAACATGATAGAGTTGATATTCAGAGACCACCTGAAAATATTAGGGAAATTTGATCTACTCAGATGGTTCTAAGACAGAAAAAGGAGTGGGGGCAGTCTTCGTCGTCTATGATGATGATAGGAAGATTTGGCACCAGGCTTACTATAGGATTGCTGAACATTGCAGCATTAATCAAGCCGAAATTTTCGCTATTTATAAAGGACTCCAATTTATCCTTCAAAAAGGCAAAAGAAGGAAAACTATTAACTTCTTTTCGGACAGTAGAGCGGCCTTACTTAACATTAATAAAAATCCTACTAATTGCTTAATCAAGCCGAAATTTTCGCTATTTATAAAGGACTCCAATTTATCCTTCAAAAAGGCATAAGAAGGAAAACTATTAACTTCTTTTCGGACAGTAGAGCAGCCTTACTTAACATTAATAAAAATCCTACTAATTACAATTTGATTCCCAAAATAAGAAGCTTTATTCAAAAAATAAAAAATGACAATCAACTTAACTTCTACTGGATTCCAAGTCATAAAGGAATTGAAGAAAATGAAAAGGCTGATTACCTTGCAAAAAAGGCGATTAAAAATAACAACAATATCAGCTTTAACGCCATTCCTTTGAGTTATTTAAGGAAGATGATAAATGAAGCCATTTTCGATCAACGGCAAAACAATTGGAATAATGCATCTACTGGTAGATTGGCATTTTCTTTTCTTCCCAACATTAAAAATTTCGTTTACAACAAACATGCTGACATTGACTCCAGTATTACGTTAACAATCACTGGACATAGTAATTTCACGACTTACCTGACTAGGTTTAAACTTAAAAATAACGAAAATTGTTATTGCACAGAGGGAGGAAAACAGGATTCTGTTCACCTTCTTTACAACTGCTCTCTTTTTGAAAACTTTAGAGGACAATTAGAGAGAACTACTTTGTTAAATGACTGTAACTGGCCGTGTCACAATTCTCAGCTAATCGATATTAAGCCAATTTTCATTGAGTTTAAGAAATTTCTTAAAAATACAAAGGCCCTGAAACCTTCTTTTGGTAATTCCCCTATTAACTAGTTTGGCATCTTTTTTTTTTACAATGTAAAATTTTGTATTCTATTTTGTAATTTTCATGCTTGTTTTTTTCAACATAGCAGAGGTGCTGGCTACTGTTCTGTGTCATTGTTTAAATTGTAACTCAGGATTTTTTTTTGGAAGAATTAATACTATTCTACAAGGAATTGAAGACAGGAATTTCAAACGACTGAAGGACTGATGAATCTCTAATCCTGATCTCAGAGGAGTGGTATATTGTCACAAAGGAAGATGAACTTTGACTTCTTCAAAGTGTGAAGACTTCTTTTCTTCAGGAAATCTCCAAAGGATGCACTTCTGAAACCTCTTTTCTGCTGGATCTAGCACCAATTGAACTTTTCTCCTATTTTAATTGTTCGAATTCTGGCAACATGTAAATATTGTATATATTGTTTTATATCAAGGGAGTCAAACTCGTGGCTTTTTGGAAAAATTCTCGACAAATTATTGATTAATAGAATCGTCTGGTTCCTTACTGAAAAGGGCTTCTTTGACGAAAAACAATATGGATTCACTGAGGGGAAAAATATGACAAAAGCCATTAATAAAGTCATAGATTTTGTCAAAAATTCAAAAAATAAAGGACAACACACCTTAATTATATCGGTGGATTTTAAAGGTGCGTTTAACCATGCGTGGTGGCCAATCTTACTTATTAAACTCCTTGAAAACCAATGTTCGAACAATCTCTTTAAGTTAATGAAAGATTACTTCAACAATCGTATGGCAATCTTTAAAACGGAAAACTTTTCTAAAGAAATAAAGGTTACCAGAGGCTGCCCGCAAGGTTCTCCCTTGGGACCACATATTTGGAATATAATCTTCAATAGCATATTGCAATTAAAATATTTACTAAAAGATTCACTGATCCAAGCCTTTGCGGATGATGTTATTTTATTGATCAGGCATAAAAACCAAGAAGTTCTAAAGGATAAAGCCACGGCAGCACTGGAAATTATAAATAAATGGAGTATAGAAAATAAATTAAACATCAATGTTAAAAAAACTATTTTCATTGTGGTTGGAAGGAACCAAATTCTTAAAAGAAGAATTTGCCTCCATTTAGAAGGACAAATGATTAAATAGGCTAAAATTTTAAAGTATCTGGGCATCATTATCAATGAAAAATTCACCTGGACTGACCATGTTCAATACATTTACGATAAAGCTATAAAAACACTTAACTCTGTTAGACTGATAGCTGGTCCAAACTGGGGCATCTCCCCTAAGGCCCTGAAACTTATCTACCGGGGCGCCATTGAACCTATCATCACATATGCGTCACAAGCTTGGGGTTTAGCAGTTTCACTTTCTAACATTAAGCGTAAAATTATCAGATTTCAGAGACTTGCAATGATTAGCATAACTAGAGCATACAAAATGGCACCCACAAATGCCCTTCTCATTCTTGCAAGAATGATTCCTATTGATATTAAAATTCTGCATAATTTTTACTTAGACAAAATAGTCAAGGAAGACTATAAGGAAACTAATGATAACAACTCAGAGACGAACAAAGTTCCTCTTCCACAAAACTATGCTGGGATTATTAGACTCATCAAAAACAATGAAACTGACTTCCAAAAAATTCACTTGAAACAACATCCTGCTAAACATGATAGAGTTGATATTCAGAGACCACCTGAAAATATTAGGGAAATTTGATCTACTCAGATGGTTCTAAGACAGAAAAAGGAGTGGGGGCAGTCTTCGTCGTCTATGATGATGATAGGAAGATTTGGCACCAGGCTTACTATAGGATTGCTGAACATTGCAGCATTAATCAAGCCGAAATTTTCGCTATTTATAAAGGACTCCAATTTATCCTTCAAAAAGGCATAAGAAGGAAAACTATTAACTTCTTTTCGGACAGTAGAGCAGCCTTACTTAACATTAATAAAAATCCTACTAATTACAATTTGATTCCCAAAATAAGAAGCTTTATTCAAAAAATAAAAAATGACAATCAAATACTGGATTCCAAGTCATAAAGGAATTGAAGGAAATGAAAAGGCTGATTACCTTGCAAAAAAGTGATTAAAAATAACAACAATATCAGCTTTAACGCCATTCCTTTGAGTTATTTAAGGAAGATGATAAATGAAGCCATTTTCGATCAACGGCAAAACAATTGGAATAATGCATCTACTGGTAGATTGGCATTTTCTTTTCTTCCCAACATTAAAAATTTCGTTTACAACAAACATGCTGACATTGACTCCAGTATTACGTTAACAATCACTGGACATGGTAATTTCACGACTTACCTGACTAGGTTTAAACTTAAAAATAACGAAAATTGTTATTGCACAGAGGGAGGAAAACAGGATTCTGTTCACCTTCTTTACAACTGCTCTCTTTTTGAAAACTTTAGAGGACAATTAGAGAGAACTATTTTGTTAAATGACTATAACTGGCCGTGTCACAATCCTCAGCTAATCGATATTAAGCCAATTTTCATTGAGTTTAAGAAATTTCTTAAAAATACAAAGGCCCTAAAACCTTCTTTTGGTAATTCCCCTATTAACTAGTTTGGCATCTTTTTTTTTTACAATGTAAAATTTTGTATTCTATTTTGTAATTTTCATGCTTGTTTTTTTCAACATAGCAGAGGTGCTGGCTACTGTTCTGTGTCATTGTTTAAATTGTAACTCAGGATTTTTTTTTGGAAGAATTAATACTATTCTACAAGGAATTGAAGACAGGAATTTCAAACGACTGAAGGACTGATGAATCTCTAATCCTGATCTCAGAGGAGTGGTATATTGTCACAAAGGAAGATGAACTTTGACTTCTTCAAAGTGTGAAGACTTCTTTTCTTCAGGAAATCTCCAAAGGATGCACTTCTGAAACCTCTTTTCTGCTGGATCTAGCACCAATTGAACTTTTCTCCTATTTTAATTGTTCGAATTCTGGCAACATGTAAATATTGTATATATTGTTTTATATCAAGGGAGTCAAACTCGTGGCCCGCATGCGGCCCAGCCAACAAAACGTACACAATAATAATAATGACCATATTTTGTTCAATGTTTGCACATATGTAGTGAAACTACACGCAGGCGTACCATTCACCCTCCCCATTAATATTAGCAGCTTATATTTTAGATCCAATATTATTATCAGATCCAGAATTAACGACGCTCACCTTGGATCAATTTTGAAAGTAATCACTCCGAGCAATATTTTTCCCGAAGTAGGAAAGATAATAATGGAGAAGAGATGCCAAGTGTTAGGAAGAAAACATTAAATTGTCCTTGTCCTTTTTTATTTCTGTACTTTTCGAAATAAATTTATGTGTCTATGAATATTGAAGTTTTTTCTGTGGCCCACCTAAACTCATACCTTTTTATTTTGGCCCATGATAGCCTTTGAGTTTGACACCCTTGTTTTATATTGTTTTTCTCCCAAGCTGGGAGACTTTGCATTATGAACTTTTTAGTTTTCGCCTGCTGCGGGTGCCGGGGGTCATGTGAATGCATTGGTTGCCTAACTCCATTTCCTGTAGTAGCCTGCCACGCTCCTTTGGTAGGACTCTTTAAACTATTCTCACCTTTCCTATCTCCTTCTCACTTCTCTCTTCCTTTTCAAGAGGCTAAGCTTTATGTACAGCCCTCTATCTCTTTCGTTTAAATAAATAAATATATCTACTAAGGCCATTTACTAATATTTCAAGAAACTTTCTTGGTTCTTTTTTTATTTTTTTAAATTATTCAAATTTCGGAGATGTAAAAATTTGAGTAAATCTCAAATATTTAATGCATTTAATTTATTATTGTAATTAAAATTTGCTAATTATGTATTATTTTTGAATAAATTTGGATTTATTTTAATTATTTTATGATAATTGATTTATTTTTTGTTTTCTATTTTTAAACTTTAAATATAATTTTTGTATGTTTATGTTCTTAACTGTAAAAATGTTTACTTTTATAGATTAGTTCTTTATTTTTTGTAATTTGTTCATAATTTAATCCTTTTTATTTATTATGTAATGATTTTTCCATTTTTCTTTACATAAATGAAGAAATTTTATGTCTGTATATGTGAAAAGATAAGCTCTAATTCAAAGTGGAAAATAATAATTTATTAAAGATTATTGGAGAAATTTTCTCAAGTAATCTTTAATAAATTACCGTATTTACTCGAATATAAGCCACTCCTGATTTCAGAGTTTGAAAATTGATAAAAATGTGAAACCCGTATATGAGCCTACTGATTTTAGCACTTAAAATTCAATAAAAATTTGAAACTGATAAATTACGTGATCTTTGATTTTTAGTTACCAATAAATTAATGCCATTTGCCAAAATAAATATTTTATCGAAACTTTAAATATATACATATAAAATATATTATTATAATAAACAAATACCAATATATCATCATAAGTTCAAACATTAAAGAGCACAAATAGCAGTCAAACATAAAAGATTAACACTTTAAGCAAAAATGTTTTCAGTATATTACATAACATCTTCAGTTATACAGAATTACAAACAGAATGCGTTTAGAACTACAAAGAATTCAAATTACAACATATAGAATACTTTTAAAAAGCATTAAAATAAACAATAAAATAGCCGAAAGTAACATTTATACGGTTTTTATTATAGCTATAATACTGAAGCTATTTATCTTTGCAATCTCTGCAGTGGATTAATGACAAAAAACTTAGGGTATTTGGCGTCTCATTATTTAAATTTTTGCACTATGTGCACCTCATGTCTTTATATAAACTATCATCATATTATAGCTATGCTATAATAAAAAAAAAAAATTTAACAAGAGTGGGGAAATAGAATCTTTAGCCCCGATAATAAAATTAACACATGCTCCAGAATTAACAACAATGCCTTTGCACTGCATACTTCCAGGCACTGCTCAACTCTTCCTCCTGCCTAACATTAATAACAGTCTCATTCTCACTGGATTTTAAAATTTCAATTTTCTCCCTTATCGGCAGATTTTTCTGGTCATAGACATTTTTAACCACTTTCGCATCTTGTCATAAAATATTAACATCTTTTTGGAATACCCTTTGCACTAAGGCAGTGACAAGATTACCTTTGACTAAGTTGTCCTTGTGTTCCGCCAGCCTATCCTTAAAATTCCTAGCTGTGGCACCCATATAAACTTCATCATTGTTGTCCTCTATATTACTTACAAGAATTTTATAAATACCAGAATTATATTCTTTGCTATGCTTCTCTTTTTTATTCCTAGGCAGGCTTATAATGGAAGTCTACCAAAGGGGACTAACAAGTAAATCTAAACGAATTTGGTCTCCCACTATAACTGTATCTTATAAAATAAAATTTTAATTTATATATATACAAGAACAAAAGTAGGTAGAATAACTACTTAATTTACAAATAAGTACAACACTACAATAGTTTTGACTTTACAAAGTCGTCATCAGCAATAGCACAAGTAAGCAGTAGTGATTTTCTTTGTTTAAGGCTTGTTTTATTTAAAAGACCAGCTGCTATCTAAAGATAGCTATTATTTCATTGGATGGCCAAATCTTCATATGAAAATAATGTTTTTTAACAAAAACTCCTGAAAAAATAAAACTCAAAAAATACTTAACACAGTTAGAAAGAGAATAAAAAATATAATAAATTGTAAAAATTTCAAAAGATTTTAACGAATATTAAGTGAGCAATAATAACTAATTTTTTTATATCAATTAAGCTTACTTATGTAATTTGATAACATCTGATAATAATCATTTTTTTATGTCTGGCAAGCAATAAGTTAAAGTGCAATGGCTCTTCTCAGGAATTTTTGATGAATAGCAGGGGCAAGGTATATGTATATGCAATATCAGATCATCCCATTAGTAATGTTTTTTGCATATGTAAAGAAAACAAAATTTACCTAAAACAGATGTTTTAAACATCATAATAAGTGCCTCCAGTACATACAACCTTCTCCCACTGTTCAACAAGTTTTTGTATGCCAGACTTGAAGACTATGGATTTCAATCCAAAATCTCAGACAGGAAGTATATCCTTTACATTTCAAAGTTTTTCTCCAGAAAGATAGTGTTTGAAGCTGCAAAACAAATGGTAGTCAGATGGTGCAAGGTCAGGGGCATATGTTGGATGGGGAAATTCTTCCCATTCAAACTCTTGCAATTTGGCACAAGTCTTTTTGGCCATGTGTGGTTTCACACAGCCACCATGCCTTTATGATTAAGATGCCAGACATTTTTCCTGCAAGGCAGTGCATAGACACTCTAGCTGCTGACAATAGACCTTCCCTGTAATGATTTGGTTCAATGGCAAAAGCTCATGGTTAATGGATTATGCCTTGTCTATCCTACTAAACATTCAGTAAAATCTTTTGTGGAACATGTCAAGATTTAGCCACTACTGCAAGCAGAATCTGTTTAGGAAGCAACTGCTGTTTGTGCTTAATTGTTGTGGTAGGGAATCCATTTTTCATCTCCTGTAACCACTCTTTTAAAACACGGCTCCCTCTTTTCACGGGAGAGCAAAAAGTGCAAATGTCTACATGCTGTTGCGGATTTTGTGATGTGAGCTTATGAAGTATTCATTTACCCAGTTTTGACACAATGAAGGTTCTGTAGATGTCTGTGAACAGAGTTGCAGAGTCAGAGGTTTTTGGGTGGAATCAGAGTTGGAATTTTAAACTGCCTGGAATCGGGAGTTGGAGTCAGATCTTACAAATTTTAGGGAGTTGGAGTTGGATTTCTTTTAAAAGGTGGAGTCTGAGTTGGATCATTTGCCATCCGATTCTGCAATCCTGGGTTGCAGAGTCGGAGGTTTTTGGGTGGAGTTGGAGTCAGATTTTTAAACTGCCTAGAGTTGGATCTTACAAATTTTAGGGAGTTGGAGTCGGAGTCAGAGTCGGATTTTTTTAAAGGAGGAGTTGGAGTTGGAGTCAGAATCAATTATTTGCCATCCAACTCTGTAACCCTGGCTACCATGAAATTTGCAGTGGTAGCCAATTGACTACTCAACTTTTTGAAATTTGTCAATCCCTGCTTTATGATTAAGATGCCAGACATTTTTCCTATAAGGCAGTGCATAGATGCTCTAGCTGCTGACAATAGACCTCCCCTGTAATGATTTGGTTCAATGGCAAAAATAATGGATTATGTCTTGCCTATCCTACCAAACATTCAGTAAAACCTTTTGTGGAACATGTCAAGATTTAGCCACTACTGCAAGCAGAATCTGTTTAGGAAGCAAACTGCTGTTTGTGCTTAAATGTTGTGGTAGGGAATCCATTTTTCATCTCCTATAACCGTTCTTTTAAAACATGGCTCCCTCTTTTCACGGGAGAGCAAAAAGTGCAAATGTCCACATGCTGTTGTGGATTTTGTGGCGTGAGCTCATGAAGTATTCATTTACCCAGTTTTAACACAATGAAGGTTCTGTAGATGTCTGTGAACAGGGTTGCAGAGTCAGAGTCGGAATTTTAAACTGCCTGGAGTCGGCAGTCGGAGTCAGACCTTACAAATTTTAGGGAGTTGGAGTCGGATTTCTTTTAAAAGATGGAGTCTGAGTTGGATCCTTTTCCATCCAATTCTGCAACCCTGGGTTGCAGAGTCGGAGGTTTTTGAGTGGAGTTGGAGTCGGATTTTTAAACTGCCTAGAGTCGGATCTTACAAATTTTAGGGAGTTGGAATCGGAGTCAGAGTCAGATTTTTTTTAAAGGTGGAGTCGGAGTTTGAGTCAAAGTCGATCATTTGCCATCCAACTCTGCAACCCTGCCTGCGAATAGTTGATTGAGATGAATGGATGATTGTGGCAAATTACTTGACTGTTGACTCTGGATTCTATCAACAGCAGCTCTCAGCACATCATTATCGAGCTCATCTGGTTGGCATATTCGTGAGGGTCCTATTCCCAAAGCAGAATTTCTGGAACCATCCTTGACATTTTTTGATATTCATGGTATCTTGCCCATATATTGTATTGATGTTTTGTGTCACTAGAGTTGCTGTTTGTCCTTGGTTAAACTCCTACAGCATAATATGCTTTATGTACTCTTCAGACACCCCGATTTCTAATAGACTTTAATAGCACAAGGAATGCATGTATAACTGTTGTTCTCTGTCTCACATTACATGAAGAGCATGCCATGCAATACATCTTATCATGCCCTTGGTCTACTTCATCGTCTGATCACCAGAAGTAGTACTTCTGTGAGACATACGAAAAATGACATTACTTATGGGATGACCTGACATATTCTCCATTAACTGTTTTTATTTTAATGTCTAGGCATTCAATCAATGATTATCTTTTATGATCAGGATATCATTGATATATATGTTGTATAATCATATTTCTTTTTGCAATGCTGGCAAAATACCCCTTTCTTTTTATGGTAATCAATTTCACAAGTAAAACTGCTAATAGATTCTCTATGAGTATACATCTTTATTTTGGAGATAATATCTGTTGTTAAACATGAAGCAGAATTTGTATGCCACTATGTGGCAGATATCTTAGATTGTTCTCGGATCTACTTCTGCTAATAGGTTCTCTATGAGTATACATCTTTATTTTGGAGATAATATCTGTTGTTAAACACGAAGCAGAATTTGTATGCCACTATATGGCAGATATCTTCGATTGTTCTCGGATCTACTTTTGAAGCTGATAAATATATCAACATATGATTATTATTTAAAAATTAAAAATGTAAATATATTAAATGTTTAATACATATACAATAATAAATTTAATCTGTTAAATACTGGAAATGAAAAAAATGATGGTATTCTCAAGTCAGCTTATTAAGAAATTAAGCCTAATTAATATGCAAAAAAATTAAAATTATCATATCTTAAATGTTTAATACATATACAATAATAAATTTAATCTGTTAAATACTGGAAATGAAAAAAAATGATGGTATTCTCAAGTCAGCTAATTAAGAAATTAAGCCTAATTAATATGCAAAAAAATTAAAATCATCATATCTTGTTTAATTTTCAGTGAAATCTGAAATTTTTATAAAAAAATTATAAAAACATTTTTACAATTGAGAAAACTATTCAAAAATTAGTGTAAATATGTTCGAATTTTTATTAGTTATCAAAATTTATAAAATATTTCATGGATTTAGATTAAGATGAAATTACCAAGTTTAAATTATCTGTTTAACAATAAAATATTATTAATTATTTACCTCGTTCTATTATTTTTCGAAGAAACAGCTTCAGAAAAACCATCACCTCCTCCTAAAGAAAGCATCACTTTTAAATTAGGATTTTTATCTTTTAAGGAAGCTGTCCATCGATATCCTGGGAGATCGTTTTCATCATAGGAAACTACTGAATTATCTACTCCAGCAAATCCTATTAAAATATGGGTACATAACTCTCCATCTAATTTGTCTGGAGTCAGACGATTGGATTCATTTCCTTGATAACGATAATAGCAAACTATTTTCATGTTCGATCCTAATGAATAAATGATTAAATTATAAATTTGATTTTAATAAATTATATTCGATCATTTTATATTTTATTTATAAACGAATACTAATTATATGCTTCATAAGTTTAACAGAATTAAATAAATTTATAATGTCTACGTCATTAATAGTAAAAAAATGAAATTAAGATAAAAGAGATGAGGGAAATAAGAATTACAGTGGATTCCGCTTAATTGGGCCACCGGTTAATTGGGGCAGCCGCGTAATTGGGCTAAATCTCATACTCAATCATTTATTTCTCTCAACGTACAGTAGAGTACAATAAGAGCTCCCTGTAAAACAAATGACTCAACAAAAACAAGAAAAATACATATAAACAGAGTTAAAAATGATACATATTATAGTTAGTTGTAGTTCTTAAAAAGAATGAATTTTTGTATTTAACAGTACGAAAATTAAGTACAGGAATACCTCGATTATCGCGGTTTCCATTATCACGATTTTCGAAATTATCATTCAAATTATCACGGTTTATAATTTGATACCAAAATTCCAATTATTGCTATCCAAATTTTCGAATTATCGCGATTTATAATTTGATACCAAAATTCCAATTATTGCGATCCAAATTCTAATTATCGTGGTTCGAGATGTAGCCCACTACATATGTAACCAGAATTACATTTACCCTCCATGTACCCCGATTTCCCAAATTATAAATTTGATTTTAATATATTATATTCGATGATATTATATTTTATTTATAAACAAATACTAATTATATGCTTCATAAATTTAACAGAATTAAATAAATTTATAATGTCTACGTCATTAATAGTAAAAAATGAAATTAAGATAAAAGAGATGAGGGAAATAAAAATTACAGTGGATTCCGCTTAATTGGGGCAACCGCGTAATTGGGCTACAATATATATATAGTGGATTCTGCTTAATTGGGCCAAATCTCAAGAATTCTATATATATAGTAGATTCCAGTTAATTGGGTCAAATCTCAAAGAACAGAAATCAACTAATAAACTAATACATAATTTAAACGCTTAATTGGGACAACTTTTTACTTAATTGAGACAGTAGCAGAAAAGAAATTTTCAAGTTTTGATATAGTTTAGGGATTTTTTGAAAGTATGACAACAGTACACTAATCTTTGCCAAGATGTCAAGAGAGGATTTTTACACTTTTAAGTAAAATTGCTTGGCTGGATAAAATTAAAACCCAGCTATTTAATATAAGCCATCATAGACTCGCTGAAATAAATCAAAATCTAACATAGCGCATCTCCTACTACAAGAAAATCAACTGCGTGACCAGTGGGCATTATAGAAAGAAATTCGGGGAACATCCAAAAGAAAGGTAATGGAAAAGATCCTGAATTCTAAGAAACATTAGATGGTTTTCTATAGTTAGCGGCAAGACGTGAATATCAGCAGTCCGGTGTTGAAGACGAAGTCAGAGGAAATCCGTGGAAAAGTAATAATTAGGTACCTATTTTAATAAAGATTGAAATAGGTACCTAATTATTATTTTTTACCTATTATTTATTTACCTACGAATTATGTCAGAGGAGATTGCTAACTAATAATTAGGTACCTATTTTAATAAATCATTAAAATAGGTACAAAAGCTAATAATTAGGTACCTATTTTAATAAAGCATTAAAATAGATACCTGGGTAAAAAACTAATAATTAGGTACCTACTTTAATAAAGCATTAAAATAGTACCTAATTATTACTATTTTAATAAATCCTTAAAATAGGTATCTAATTATTATTTTTTTAAATTTTATTAAAGCATTACAATAGGTACCTAATTATTATTTTTTTTATCCCTACGAATTACATATTTTATTTTAGAATTTATTATTACTTGGTTTAATGATGACAGCTGGACCAAAATGGCTTAGTCCCATACGAATTACATATTTTATTTTAGAATTTATTACTACTTCATTTAATTGGGGCACGAATTACATATTTTATTTTAGAATTTATTATTACTTCGTTTAATTGTGGTAGCCGTTTAATTGGACCAAAATGGCTTAGTGTTCCAATTAAGCGGAATCCACTGTATTTTGTATTGTTCGAAATATATATTATCAAAACTAATATCGAAACTAACAAATAAATCTATAAAAAATAACAATTATAAAATTTTTTAGTCAGATTCGATAGTTTATATTGTAATTTGACTTCTTTTGAGAGACTATTCTGATTCAATTATTCATTATCATTAAAAATAAATTGGATTTTCTTTTTTGAAACTTTCCATTCCAGATTTAAATAAAAGAGTATAGGAATTTAGCCATAGCACTGTGCATTAGAGGAATATGTGGTCCTCTAGTGTTTCTAACTGAATATTTAACTGTCGAAAATGATCATCTTTAATAGATTTAGAAACATTACACTGATAAATAAAAATTTTTTAAAATTAGAATAATATTTTAATTGAGTAAAAAATATTGAAAAAGGTAATACTTGATTTATAAAAAATAACAGTTGTAGAAAACGTTGCCAACGTGAAGTGTCCTAATGAACCAAACATAATAAAAATCATAATAAGCATGAAAAATATGGAAAAACTAGGTAAAATATTTTTATATAGCTATTTACTTTTTGAATAGTTGTAAAATCTATTATAATTTTCATGCTCACTATTAAATCATATCATGATTTTATAAAGAATTGTAAACATTTTAGTTCAGAATAATTTATTAAATGTTGAATTATGAAAATACGTAGACGCTATATTTTACATAATAAATGAAAAATAAAAATTCAATAAAAAATCTTGTCAATAACGATAATATCCGAATTAATAAAAAGTTTAATAATGATTTTCAAAATTCATTCAAGATTGTGCTGAGAATTTTGTGACATTTCTTGTGTTAAATGTATGTAAGTGCAAATATTTAAATTAAAAAAATTTTTGAGTTTGAGGAATCTAAGGATTTTTGAGAACAGTCGCAAAGAAATGTATTCGATTTATGATATTTCAATCATGGCCATTTAAGATCTACGAATGTAGTATTTGAATATTCATATATATTTATATCTTATAAGGAGACAGCAAAACTTGGTTGAGCCAATTTTTGATAATTTCTGATGAATTCGATTCATTCCTCTATGTGTTGTTTCTCAAAGTGAGTGCTGCTGCTTTTGCTTCTTTTACGAAAAAATCCAAATTTAACTTTGGGCAAACGAATAACGTTTCTTAGATAAAAAGTTATTTCTTTGGGACTTCAGGGCTCTGCCTCTAGAACGAGCATCTTCAATGCTCGAGTTCGTAGGTTTGCGTCCTTGTTCTACACTTTTTTTGTGAAAACTTTTTGTTATAAAGATACAAATAAATAATAATTTTTATATATATTATATTTAAAAATAAGCATTTAGTAATTTATCGATGTCCGGAAGAACGGTCAAATGATACAAATATGGCTGATGCGAGTGACTTTGGATTGCAAGAAATAATGGATGCGTATGAAGCGGAGACCGAATTGGAAGATAGTGCTGAAGATTTGATGACAATGTTTCTTTTTTGTAAACATTTGAATAAAATAGCTGGTCCTTCTTTGTCACATATCATACTATATTAGCAGTCCTTATCAATACGATATCATAACAACTCTTTATACAATGCTATTAACTAATTAGCTAGACAGTCATTCTATATGCAATTCAACTTTCCCGTCATTCGTATCATCAATCTTACTGGAACTGGGAGCCGTCAGGGGCACGGAGGTATGTGATGAGTAAAGCAAAGTAAGCTTAGTGGCCCAGAGGAAGATTGATGATACGAATGACTGGAAAGTTGAATTATTGTTAAATTATAATTATGTATATATATATATATGTTAGTGTAAGCGAATGCTAGAGGTTAAATTTTTGAATTTGAAAATTTTTGTTCGAAAGAAACAGGATTCCATAGCAATGTTCTATTCTTTCACAATATTCTATTGTATTGTAAGATAAGATACCTGAGGATGGCGTTAGAACGTCGAAAACGTTTGTATTAAACGAAAGCTAATTAAAAGAGAGTTTTGATCTAAAACTGCAGTGTGTGCTAAGTAATTAATTGAGTTTTATCATATCTTGTTTAATTTTCACTGAAATCTGAAATTCTTATTATTTATTGTATTTTTTGCTCTTTTTCTAACAGTATAAGAATTTTTTCAAGTTATATTTTTTCATAAATTTTTGATTTGTATATGAGATTGGCAAAACATGATTTTTCTGAAAATTTAGTCATCCAATTAAAATAATTGTTATTTTTGGATAACAAATGGTTTTTATGAATAAAACAAGTCGTGAATAAAGAAAACCAAATCATATTTTCAAAAAACATGATTTTTCTGAAAATTTAGTCATCCAATTAAAATAATTGTTATTTTTGGATAAAAAATGGTTTTTCTGAATAAAACAAGTCATGAATAAAGAAAATCAAATCATATTTTCAAAAAATAAAAATAAACTAATATGCAAGTTTTGATTAATGAATATTAATTAAGGTATGTCATAAAATTAGTTCAAAATTTACATAAATTTATTGAAATATTATTATTAATTTATATTTATTAAAATGCTTTTTCCTCATTTTGGTAACTTTTTAAGAAATATACAAAAATTGTCTCATCACAAATAATACCTATAATATTCTTTACACTGATCTAATTGGACTCTGATGGTTTATTCCCACATCATTTCCAATACCACACTTTCTGGATTGTAGTAGACTCTGCAGAAAAAATGCAGGAAAGGAGTGGAGCAATAAAATAAAAAAGTGCCATGTCTCTTTTAATGGCAGATTTTCGTTTACATTAATATTTTCTCATTTTTGAAAAAAATACAGCAAAAACGATGCAAAATATCAATAATTAATAATAATTATTGACTATTTTAACAGACTTAAGCAAAATTTTGGTATTATCTATAATATTTTTTAAATTATAAGATTTTATAGTTCATACTATGAAAAATTTCAGTAATTATGTTTATTTAAACATATAATCCAAACCATATGATATAATAATCTAGAATAGTGGTTCTCAAAGTGTGGGTTGCAACCCCATATGGGGTCGCGTAACAATATTTTGGAGTAGCTGAAATTTTAGCAAATGTTTTAATTCATATTCTTAGTTTATATACTTCTATACCCAGGGTCGCAAAAATATTTTCGTGGGGTAAAAGGGGTAACCAAGTAGAAAAGTTTGAGAAGTGCTGATTTAGAATATAAAGAAAAAAGGGAGAAAAAAATCAATTTCCTGAAAAGTATTTAATCAAATAAATTTTCATAAAATTCTGTTAAAATAAGAAATTTCAACCATAAAATATTTAGGAATCATGATCATAAACTCAATATGCTTCTTTTTCAAAATCCCAAAACATAACTGCAATAAACCAATTAGGATGGGGCAAATTGTAGTTTTAAAATTTGATTGTTTGTCCTGTCAGGCACAGCATATGAGATCAATGGCCACTGTTAGTAAATGACTGAGCAGCATATACCATCAATGGCATGCAACAGATTAGGTAAAAAAATATATTGCATAGAATAAACTATCATGATTTGAAAAATAATATAAACAATGTGTTTTTGCTGTTTTGATAAAGAATACTATAAAAGTACTGGTTTTTAATTGACAATTTCTGAACTTTTTAACTACAAATGTTAAATTTAATTATAACAGTTAGTTTATTCTTATAAAATTCAAAATTATCAATGTAATTATGATAGAGTGTATAAAAACCAGACTGGAATTGTACTGTATATCAATATTACATTATATGCCATTTTAATATGAGAAGGTTACAGTCTATATCATTTGCAGTTGTTAATATCTTTTTAGCCTATTTACACAATCACTTTCTGAGTCTAAACTGCATCCAAAGATGAGAACTGATAAACTTAAAACCACATAATACATAATTGACAATGTTGTTATATTCTGACTTAGTGTTTACCATAAATATGATATTCTGATTTGGCTTATAGTCAAAAGCAATAGAAAAGAATTATCATCATCATCATCACAGGCTTGAAGAATTTCCTATTGATTTAATTAGGATTAGCGCGAGAAATTCATGGAACCAATTATTCGCGCTAATCGAGGCCTACCTGTATATCAATATTACATTATATGCCATTTTAATATGGGAAGGTTACAGTCTATATCATTTGCACTTGTTAATATCTTTTTAGCCTATTTACACAATCACTTTCTGAGTCTAAACTGCATCCAACGATGGGAACTGATAAACTTAAAATCACATAATACATAATTGACAATGTTGTTATATTTTGACTTAGTGTTTACCGTAAGTATGATATTCTGATTTGGCTTATAGTCAAAAGCAATAGAAAAGAATCATCATCATCATCATCATCACAGGCTTGAAGAATTTCCTATTGATTTAATTAGCTATAAATTTTATATTTACTACTTATCTTAATTCAATTTAAAAATAATTTACCTGATTCTTCTGCTTTTTCTAATTGTTTTTGGGCTTCTTCTCTTCGCAATTGTCTTTTTTCTAACTGAAGTGATTTTTACACAAAAAATATATTAAAATATATTACATTGACAAATATTTAATTTTGTTATTTACTTATGTATCTTAATTCAATTTAAAAATAATTTACCTGATTCTTCTGCTTTTTCTAATTGTTTTTGAGCTTCTTCTCTTCGCAATTGTCTTTTTTCTAACTAAAGTGATTTGTACACCAAAAATATATTAATATATATTATATTGACAAATAAAATATTTAATTTTGTTATTTACTTAAGATTTAGATAAATTTTTTAAAAATATATTCAACATTCAAAGTTTAATTGTAGCAATGAATATAAATTAAGTTGGAATACTTATAAATTACTGTCTGAACTATAATTATATATACAAAAATATGTTAAATTCAAGTTTCAAATTGCAAAAATTTATTTTTTATTTTTGTAATAATTTTGGCTTGAATTATAATTATATATACAAAAATATGTTAAATTCAAGTTTCAAATTGCAAAAATTTATTTTTTTATTTTTGTAATAATTTTGGCTTGAAGCCAGTCATCTTCAACTTTAGGAATAACATGAATAGAATGTGTAACAATATTCAAATTGGAAATATTGCTCTCAGGCAGTTATGAACAAAGTAAGAATACTGAATCAAGCACTATGACCAGAAAAAAATATAATTTTAATAAAATTGAAAAGATTTTTACATATACATACCCTCATCAGTGACAAAAGCATCAAACTACGTATATTAAGAATAAAAAAAGTTCTAAAATACATGTAATTGCTCCACAGTTGAATTATAGAGAATTCCAAAATATGAAAATTTTAATAGAAAAAGTCCTATAGATGACATCTCTACTATAATAGAGCCATCATATCTTCTAGGATATAATTTCTGTTCATACAATAACTAAAAGTACTAAAAACAGTTTATTTTTAGGTGAAATATTACAGATTATAAAATGATACCAATTAAGGGATTATAATATCCCTTAATAAGTATCAATTTATAATCTCCACCAAATAATTCAAATTCCTAATGAATAACTCATAGAAAACATCTCAAAGATTAGATTTTTGCAATAAATAATAACATGTAAAGAGCTCTCCTACAATCTATGACTGGTCATGCGATCATTACTAACTCCATGTCAAGAATTTTATTGGTACTTAACATTAATCTATCTTATTTTAATTTTAATTACTATATACACAAATATTATGTCCTAGAAGATACCATATAGTTGCTATAGTAGTGACAACATTTGTAGAATTTTGTTATTTAAATTTTCATATTTTGGAATGTTCTATAATGTAATTATGATAATATGATGTTGAATATAAGTCAGAACAATTTTACCTCTTCATTTTTCATTGTAGGTGGTTTACCATCAAATACATATACTGGTTTAATTCCATTTTCAACCATCCGAATTGTTCTGTAGAACAATCCAACTAGGTGACTGTTGCAATAAATATTTTTAATATAAATAATTGCTTAAAGAATACTTTTATAGATTTAGCTATAAGATACCTTGTAGTTTCTCCTTCACTGTTTGTCAATACATTTGATTCTTGACGCACTGCTATAAGAAACTGATAAATACTCATGGAAGCATCAATTGCTATTTTTCGGCCTAAAATAACAATGAATAAAAATATCATTTCAAATTAAAATAAAAATTAAAAATAAATAAATTAAAAATTAATAATTAATAAAAAAAATTTCAAAAGATAAAAATTATATTTAACAGCACTATGGCAGGAATAAAATTGAAAAGATTTTTACATATACATACCCTCATCAGTGACAAAAGCATCAAACTATATATATTAAGAATAAAAATAGTTCTAAAATGCATGTAATTGCTCCACAGTTGAATTATAGAGAATTCCAAAATATGAAAATTTTAATAGAAAAAGTCCTATAGATGACAGCTCTGCTACAGTAGAACCACCATATCTTCTAGGACATAATTTCTATGCATACAATAACTAAAAGTAATAAAAACAGTTTACTTTTAGGTGAAATATTAGAGATTATAAAATGATACAAATTAAGGGATTATAATATCTCTTAATAAGTATCAATTTATAATCTCCAACAAATAATTCAAATTCCTAATGAATAACTTATAGAAAACATCTCAAAGACTGTATTTTTGCAATGAATAATAACACATAAAGAGCTATCCTACAATCTATGACTGGTCATGTGATCATTACTAATTCCATGTCAAGAATTTTATTGGCACTTAACATTAATCTATCTTATTTTGATTTTAATTACTATAGTAGCGACATCATTTGTAGAATTTTGTTATTTAAATTTTCATATTTTGGAATGTTCTATAATGTAATTATGATAATATGATGTTGAATATAAGTCAGAACAATTTTACCTCTTCATTTTTCATTGTAGGTGGTTTACCATCAAATACATATACTGGTTTAATTCCATTTTCAACCATCCGAATTGTTCTGTAGAACAATCCAACTAGGTGACTGTTGCAATAAATATTTTTAATATAAATAATTGCTTATAGAACACTTTTACAAACTTAGCTATAAGATACCTTGTAGTTTCTCCTTCACTGTTTGTCAATACATTTGATTCTTGACGCACTGCTATAAGAAACTGATAAATACTCATGGAAGCATCAATTGCTATTTTTCGGCCTAAAACAACAATGAATAAAAATATCATTTCAAATTAAAATATTCTTAGAAAGATGCTATTTCTATTATATTTCCATAGTTAGAAACTTTTCATAATATAGACTGGAGAAAGTATTTTCATAAATATTCAATGAAATTAAATAAGTTACAATCAATTTAAAGTATAAGAATAAATTTCAGATATAAATTATTTAATTTTTAACTACAAATTTTTGTTTATACAGAAATTTATTAAAAAGTTTGAAATGTGTATAAAATGTGTAAATATTGCTCTCAGGCAGTTATGAACAAAGTAAGAATACTTAATCAAGCACTATGACCAGAAAAAAATATAATTTTAATAAAATTGAAAAGATTTTTACATATACATACATATATTTATATGAAAATTACAATGAAATTTTTTTAATCATATCCTTTAACTGTAATTGCTTTTAATTTTATTCCATTTCTGACTTACAATTCATTCACAAAGCATGTTTCTTTAACAACTGTAGGCTTAGCTGTTTTATATACAGTCAAACCTGGATAAAACAGCACCATCCGTTTGGGGACAGTTTCGGTGGTTAATCGGGGTTGGCAGTTTATGAAAACACATATGATATAGAAATGAAAATGAACTCCAAATTTATTAAATTTAATAAAATACAATATATTTAGCATCCAAACTAAACATTTCTAAAAAACTGTATACTTTACAATATATATACAGTACTATATAGTATAGAAAACAGTGGGAAAGTTTTTGGAAAACAAATGGATATAACAGACTTCACCTACAGCAATGGATGGATAGCACATTTCAAATAACAGAGGAGCCTTTCGCGAGTGTTGTGGCATGGTGAAATATTAACAAGACTTCGCATCATGTGACTAGTCATTATGGAAACAATCTGTTTCTTATGATCTTAAATTTTCTATAATCTAGGTGTGAATCAGGCTAAAAGAGTCATGATTAACCATTAACTCCATCTCTCCCACCTGCTGGTTACAAATGAATCCAGAGAGCTTTTAATATATACAGTACTGATGAACTTTGGGATGTGAGTCACCTTACATGCCCCTAGCAGATTAATGAGGACAAATACAATATCAAAAGGAATATATGTTTAGTCGTTTCTATTGGCAGATGGCATCTTATTGGGCTTGCTATTCCATCAATATAGGGATGATCCATTTCGTCAAATTTCTTGGCAGTCAGAGAGGGTGGTGGCTTAACAGGGGGCATCTTATCAGGGTTTGATTGAATATATATTTTGGAAAGAATTTGTTAATCTAGTATTGCTTAAAAATGATAAAAAAAACTATAATATATAACATACAGATTAACTTTCAATAATTTTAAGAATATAATTATTTATACAGGTTGACTATCAAAAATCTGGCAACCTCATGACCTGAGGATTGCCAGATTTTTGATGTATATATATGCTGTATATATTTAACAGAAAATGACTACTTGTACAATGTTTTAAAAAAATAAAATTAAACACTAAATGAAAAAGCAAATGAAATTTTATTGTTAAATAACTAGAAAAAATACTAGTTCTACAGAATGTTAATTCAACTAAATAAAATAGTTCCTTAGATTTTTAATTGAAACTAAATATAATAATTCTATAAAATTTTAATTCGTTACTGTAATCTCAAAAAGTTAAAAGATTTTATATAATGCCAGTAAGCAAAAAAATGCCAGAAAAAACACCAAAATATTAAAGAAAATTCTAATGCCAACAATGTCTAAAAAAAGTCAGAGCTCATTAGACATCGAAAAAGCCAATCTGGCAACCCTGGTTGCAAGTATGACCAAACATCTGATTCTGGAGTACAGCGCCATCAATACATAAACAGTGCGTCCAGAAAACAATGGCGCACCAACGTGGTAAATTTAAAAATGCACTCTGACATTCATGCTGGAAAACTGATGGAACCAGAATATTGACTGCCGGATTTTTGATAGTCAACCAAAGCTAAAAGATTTTATATAATGCCAATAAGCAAAAAAAGCCAGAAAAAACACCAAAATATTAAAGAAAATTCTAACGCCAACCATGTCTAAAAAAGCCAAAAAGAGCTCATTAGGCGTCAAAAAAGCCAATCTGGCAATCCTGGTTTCAAGTATGACCAAACATTGATTCTGGAGTACAGCGTCATCAATACATAAACAGTGCCTCCAGAAAACAATGGCACATCAACGTGATAAATTTAAAAATGCACTCTGACATTTATGCTGGAAAACTGATGGAACCAGAATATTGATTGCCGGATTTTTGATAGTCAATCTGTATAATCATATTAAATTTGACTTTTTATATTCAACAGATTTAAATAAAACTATCATCAAAAACTTTGTAAAAGCTGTGGCTAAATCTCAATAATATTAATGAAGTAATCATTAGTCTTCACAATAACTATTGATTTATGTCTTCCAAAATAAACACCAGAGGAATTTAAGCAGGACCATGAAAAAATAATTTATTATATTATATAATGTTTTCAGGCAATTTTATGAAAAAAAATTAAATGGCCATTTTAGTCATATTTTAGAATCACTTCTCTTTAATACATTCAATTAGTTAAGATGCAATATTTGTGCATCAGTGTATATCAATCAAGAAACAATTTGCAAAAAGTTAATATTTTAGAATCACTTCTCTTTAATACATTCAATTAGTTAAGATGCAATATTTGTGCATTAGTATATATCAATCAAGAAACAATTTGCAAAAAATTAATTCAACTTATATTAAATTTATTTTCTATATTACAATCTTTATCATTCCATAACTTAAAAAATTGTTTCTATTTTATTTTTTATGCTTGTAGTAATTTTTAAAATATATAGTTAAACTTACAGGAAAGATGAAATATTGTATGATAAAATTGTTTCTATTTTATTTTTTATGCTTGTAGTAATTTTTAAAATATATAGTTAAACTTACAGAAAAGATGAAATATTGTATGATAAAATATTAAATATTGTATAAAAATAAAGTACTGTTACCAGCAGTACACTTATTAAATATTGTATATTTAGAAGAAAATACATTTTTCATTTTAAAAAGGATCATAACTAAATAAAAATTAAACAACTTAAAATAAATAAATAAAATTTTAATAATGTTAAAATGCCTTTAAGAATTTGAAAGTCATCATCAATAGACCATCTAGGTGCCAGCACCTCCATCTTTGGTATTAGCTAGGCTTAGAAGTCAGCTGTCATCATAGAGAAGTACTCATGCTGTATAATTGATGAGTTCTTCAGTTATTTAGAAGAAAATACATTTTTCATTTTAAAAAGGATCATAACTAAATAAAAATTAAACTTAAAATAAATAAAAAAATTTTAATAATGTTAAAATGCCTTTAAGAATTTGAAAGTCATCATCAATAGACCATCTAGGTGGCAGCACCTCCGTCTTTGGTATTAGCTAGGCTTAGAAGTCAGCTGTCATCATAGAGAAATACTCATGCTATATAATTGCTGAGTTCTTTAGTGTAATAGCAACACAAAAAAAATAAAATACTTCAGTTTCATTTATTCCCTAAAGACAGTAATCTAAAAAAAACGTCAAGTTACATTGGTAACAAACAATAAATAACTCCGTAAGTTAAGGAGTACAAAATAGATAATGTAACATAAACAGAAAAATAAATATATAAATAAATAACTTTAAAAATAAAAATAAAAAATAAAAAATTCGTTCCATATTTATACGACTTTCTATGCATTGGTCTAACAAGTAAGTCACGTTAAAAACATATAGTTTGCACTCGCATTCTCGCGACACCGATTACACTCCATCGAAAACAACAGGTTAGTTACAATTATTACTTTTTAATGTTATAAATTTTGATATAAGAAACAGAAATTATTAAACACACGTATTTTAAAATATAGGTCTGTAATTAATGCTTCAGTCAACTTCAGTGTTTGCTGAAAAACAGACATCGATCTCTCTCTTCATTCGATGTGGCTGATTGTTGAAAGTTTGAAATTATTCAAATGTTTCCTTGATATTACATTTATTGGTGAAAACTGTTTGGGAGATGAAAACATGATGAGATGCTCTCTAAATGTTTTGACACAACTAAACTGCGGACGAGATTGTGTTTTTGCCACGCAGAAAGTCCGAAATTTAATACAAATTAAATGTAAAAAATAAAGCAGCAATTATGAGCGTACTTAAAATGTATTATTAGAGCATTACATTAATATTATAGAAAAGTTAACAGCGACGTAAACAAATTTAAAAGGTAAGTATGACAAGTGTCTGATATCTCATAAGCATTCTTCATGAGTAATGGCAGCATGCATTAAATATCAATTTTCCTAAAATCATGAAAGATTCTGACATATTGATATTTGTGATTTTCTTTTACAAATATGGTATATGAATAATATATGGCCCAATTGAGAAATACTTTCCACAAAAAAAAAGTCTTATGTAAATAAAAATAAGGGTCAATAAAAGGTTATATACAACATTATGATCCTGCTATAAGATCTCAAGAAGTAATTTTTTACTATGAAGGACCTTTAATACATACAGGCTACTCATGACACATGCTTACAACGTGATTTATGCAAGTTTACAATAAGCATGGCTTAATATCACTTACCTTTCAATTAACTCGACTTTTGTCCCAATTCTTTTTTGCTCCAATATCTTTTAATTGTTTCTTAAGTTGAGAAATGGTCAACTTGCTAAAGTCCATAATGAACCAGTTTAACTATGCAGAAAAATAAAAAAACAAACACAAATTGAGAGTGAAACACTATGTAATAGTTGGATGCTAAGCCTAACCAATACCAAATTGTAAGTGGCGCCGCAAATGGAGAAATTTTGCATGTACGATGGTCTATAGAATAGACTTGAAAGAGAACAATATACAGTGAAAATTGACTTCACAACCACCTGTATAAGAAGACCACCTGATGTGATGACCACGATTTTATGAGAAACAAATTTCCCCATAGAAATAATGCTATTTGACCCTCCGTAAGATAACACCGCCCTAAAGCAACCACAACTATTATTTTTATAGACCAAACAAAGTGAAACCATCTATGATGACCATCATTTTTCAATATCACTACTAATTGTCTATGTTCATTGCTTACATCAGTACCATTTTTTGTTAAACTTAAATTTCATTTAAGCCATCACTAAAATTGAAAAAAATTGCACGGTAGGAATTTTTCCCATCATTCATACCACGAGAATGACATAGAGCATTAGAATGACAAAATCATGGCGTCATTTCTACTTTAATATGATATCTTTTTATATGCACATTCCTTAGATCTGTATCTAAGATTTGATAATTAAATTTTGTATTAAAAATGTTAAAAATCATAACTTGAAAGCCTATGGCAAAATGATATAGGGAAAACAGGGAAAGTGAAATCAACCAGCCACCGGATCCTAATGTTTGTTCTATGCAAGTATATTAATCAATGTAGTCTCATACAAGTATGATGCTATCACTGCACTTTGGATATTTAAACATGGCTAAATGGAAAGTTAATGCCTTGAATTTAGAAGAGCGAATAAAAACGATTGAAGACAATAAGAAAATCTTTCTCAACAAGCTTTAGCAGAAAAATTTAACATGGGGAAAACACAGATCCACAAACTATTTGCCTCAAAAAGAAATTCTGGCTAAATGGATGAACAGAAATTGCATCCTTAAGCAAATGTTGAAGAATCCAAAAAACTGGCATCAACAATAGAAAATAATGGAAAATTGTTGTCTCAATTAAATGATATTGAACACTGCTTTGCCATAGAAATTATATAAAATAAAGGTGGGATGCGACAAAGAACTATTGATAGTTTTTCCATATTAATTAAATATATTATGTTTTTGAACAAATGATAAACTGTATTATAAATTGGAACAAAAATGTATGTTTTGTTTTTATAAAAAGTGTAAACATTTTGTTTCATTTAAATATGCTGTATTTTAATTAACCTGAATAAATGACCAGTTTTGGAAGGGAGGTGGTCGTCTTATACAGGTTCTACTGTAATAGAATTTTTTAATAGAAAGTAACATTTATGAATAAAGAAACATTCCAATAAATGTAATATTTGTCAAAATTAAGAATTAATGACGCTTGGACTTTCTCGTAAATTCTTTTTAAAAAACCTTTCGTGTAACCATATAAGTGCCCAATCTTATAGATATACTTCAACTCTTTCTCTTTTTCAACTTGGGTATCCACATATAATTCAGCTCTCTTAAAATAAAATCTAAAGGCAGAGGCCTTATAGGACAACGGGTCAGGGGACCATCTTGGTATGATAACCGGTTCATAAGTCGGCTTTCTATAAACCGCTGTGCTAAGTTGTTTATTACTTAGATTCAAGTTTATATCTAAGAAATGCGCCTTTGTCGTACTAGTACATTGTTGTTTTAAAGACAAACCATAAGATTTCAAAGTCAAACTTTCTTCTAATCTTTTAGGGTCTGATTCTCGGTTCCACACTGTTATAACGTCGTCCACGTATCGCAGATAAAATCTCATTTCATTCTTAAGGTTACTTAAAACTTTTGCTTCCGCTTCCCTTAAGACCAGTTCTGCAAGGGAGGGAGCCATTGGACTACCTATTGGAACGCCTTTCTTCTGTAAATAAAACTCGTCTAGAAAGGTGAAGTACGACCTATGCGTGACTAAATAAGCTAAGTCCCTCAGTAGTGTTGGTTTGATCTGCATTTCAGTAGTATTGGCAAGGAGGAACCTATAAAATGTCAGACAAACAGGTTCAATTTCCAAAGAGGGATATAAATTCTCAAAGTCATATGTTACAATTTTATCTTCCTCTTCCCATATTATCTCTTTTAACCTAAGTAATGCTTGCATTGTTACAGTGGTTGCGTCGTCCGTGTGCCCCATTAAATTCATTGTCCACGATGCTAACTTTTTCTCTAAGTAGTAGGAAGGAGAATTAACTTTTTCTACGATCGGTCTAATTGCAACCGGATTTTTATGCGTCTTCATGTACCCAAAAAGTCTAGGGCACGTAGGTGCTCTTACCTGCTGATGTTTCCACTCCTCTGGAAAATTATCCGCTTTACATATCTTATTCACGTCTTGCCTAAGTTCCTGCGTGGGATCTTTTTCCAGGCGAATTGGGGATGTAACATGTATATACTCAAGTAGATATTTTCTATAATCATCCTCTTTAATTAAGACCATCCTTTTTGTCTTATCTTCTCTCGTAATTACAAGTCTATGTTCTAACATCCAACTTTTTGTTTGCTTAAGTAACCGTAAAATATCTTTTGTTAATTTTTTACCCAGTACATTTTTGTTTCTTTTAGTTCTTTCTTTAACAAACTCCCATCTTAATTTTTCTTTCTCAAAATTCTGTATTGGTAAACCAAAAAGTAGATCCTCTATAACATGCATTTCAGTTTTAACATCTAACTCTTTCTGCACTGCGTACATGGGACCTTTTCTAAAAAGCTGTTCAGCATACGTTGGTAAAGATATATCTCCTATAATTTTAATTACTTTATCCAATGGCAGTTTGTTTATTAATTATGGAGTTCTTCAGTGTAATAGCAACACAAAAAAAATAAAGTACTTCGGTTTCATTTATTTCCTAAAGACAGTAATCTAAAAAAATGTGAAGTATCACTATTAAAACTGGAAAGTCAGTATTAAAGCATATCAAAGTTTGCACTTGCATTCTTGCGACACTGATTACACTCCATTATAATACTGTTCAAGCTAGCACTGATTCAAAGTGGAAAAATTTACACATAAATTTTTTTCCACTTTGAATCAGTGCTAGCTTGAACAGTATTATAATTCAGTTAAGTGGAAAGTTCCTTTTTTAACGTTGACTACACTCCATCGAAAACAACAGGTTAGTTAGAATTATTACTTTTTAATGTTATAAATTTTGATATAAGAAACATGAATTATTAAATACATCTATTTTAAAATATAGATCTGTAATTAATGCTTCAATCAACTTCAGTGTTTGCTGAAAAGCAGACATCGACCTCTCTCTTCGCTCGATGTGGCTGATATTTCTTCAAACTAGTTATGGATTGTTGAATAGTTGAAATTATTCAAATGTTTCCTTGATATTACATTTATTGGTGAAAAATGTTCAGGTGATGAAAACCTGATGAGATGCTCTCTAAATGTTTTGACACAACTAAACTGCAGACAAGATCATGTTTTGCAATGCAGAAAGTCTGAAATTTAATACAAATTAAATGTAAAAAATAAAGCAGCAATTATGAGCATACTTAAAATGTACTATTAGAGCATTACATTAATAAACAAGCAAAAATATCAGCACTAAGGCAGGAAACACATTCATTAGTAAAATAAAAACAAGACTTAAAGTCTTGTTTTTATTTTACTAATGAATGTGTTTCCTGCCTTAGTGCTGATATTTTTGCTTGTTTATGAACCATTTAGGCAGTGTATTGGATTTAATGTTTTTATTACATTAATATTATATAAAAGTTAACAGCAATGTGAACAAATTTAAAAAGTTAGTATGACAAATGTCTGATACATCATAAGCATTCCTTGATGAGTAATGGCAGCATGCATTAAATATCAATTTTCCTAAAATCATGAAAGATTCTGACATATTGATATTTGTGATTTTTTACAAATATTGTATATAAATAAAATAATGGCCCAAATGAGAAATACTTTCCACAAAAAAAAGTCGTTATGTAAATAAAAATAATAAGGGTCAATAAAAGGTATACAACATTATGATCCTGCTATAATTTCTCAGGAAGTAATTTTTTACTATGAAGGACCTTTAATACATACAGGCTACTTGTCATACATGCTTACAATGTGGTTTATGGAAATTTACAATAAGCATGGCTTAATATCACTTACTTTTCAATTAACTCAACTTTTGTCCCAATTCTTTTTTGTTCCAATATATTTTAATTGATAAATCTTTCAAATTCAAACTTAAAAACACTGCTTATCTTCTGTTATAAACGGTAATAGAAATCAAAAGCACTAACAGCAGTAAATAAATAAAACAGAATTTTATTCCTATAACAAGAACGTTTTCGATATACTCTTATATCAACTTCAGTTGTACAAAACCAATACAGAATCGAATCACATTTAAATTATTC
>AYEL01089288.1:0-30384 GCA_000484575.1 Olivierus martensii | reverse complement strand
TATATTAAAAGCTGCAACCCAACACTCCTTTCACTGGCAGGTAATCAATCATTTTGCCAAAATATAAATCATATAAATTAATACTTGATAAAATTAAGAATCAATGCTTAGAAATTGAGTTAAATTTCATATCAATATAAATATATTGAATACAGTTACAATAAATTAAAGTGGTTTTGTTTTTCTATAATCGTAGTATCATTAATAATCTATAGCATTATATTAGATTCACATCGACATACTAAAAATGAAAAACATTGTTTAGATATCAGTTATGAAAGAAGAATTCTATACCATATGCATCCAAACAATGTTATATTTAGAGGGGAAAAAACATACTTTTCTAAATACACATGGTTTTATGTAACATCCAAAAGTATAAGATGAGTAATGTTAAAGCAATGATTATTAAAGCATATGGATTATATTTATATTTATAAGATTGATACCAGCTACAGACACAGAAACATAAAATACTTTCCATTAAGTATTAAAGGATTTTAACATAAAAGTACTTTAAGGTTGATTTCAGACACGTTTTTGGAATTTTCACTAATATTCACCATCTAATGGGAAATTTTATAAACATATGATTGTAAACAATGTGTAGTCAGCTATAATAATAATGGATGACGATTTAAAATACCATTTTCTTGAGTTATTTAAATTATTTCTAGTCAAGAACAAGTGAAATTGCAGGAGAGATTCTTAAATACATCCTTACAAATATTAAAAAATAAAAAAATTCTGCCATATTGTCAAAAAGGCTTTTATTTCTTTTCCTCGATTTTAAATGCTGATAACTGTTTTCCCAAATATCTATTAGAATCTTGTTTAGAATATTTGTTTCTTCCATTGTCCAATTCATTCTTTTCGCCTTGTTTACTTTGCTTCTCGAAAGTCGATGTTGCAGTTTGACTTACTAAAGTACTTTAAGGGACAACTGTTAATTTAAAGTATTTTAACTCTTACAGAGGGCCAGACGTTGTCATCGCTGATTTTCTTCAAACTTGGCACATTAGTAGAGGATCATAGGTATAATAAAATCTTAAAGTAGTAAGTGCTTAAAGATTTTGGTCAGGAAATTGAACCCAGATCAGTTTCATTGATCAATAAGAGAATTTGATGACGACATTGTTGTCAAAAGTATGAATTAGGTATAAGTCAAGGATTATCTGTATTATGTTATATTGCTTTTATAAATTATGTTTGATATCTATTAAACATGGCATATTACACTATCCTTCCAATAAATTATTTCTGATGTATATATTTAGATTAATAATGTCTAGTTTGTTAACATTATTTTTTGATCTAACTGATAATGTTGGTAATGTGTTTGATGACATACATTTCAAAGGCATATCTAATACCTGTTACAGACTAGACCGACTTAAAGTATTTTAAGGTCAAATTTAACGGAATAATGCTTTCCAGACACGAAATATTAAAGTACGTTAACAAGGAGAGGGCCAGACGTTGTCATCACCGATTTTCTTCAAACTTGGCACATTAGTAGAGGATCATAGGTACAATAAAATCTTAAAGTAATAAAGTGCAACTCTCAAGCATTCACGCAAAAATCTCAATTAAAGTTTTCTTAACTTATATATCAATAATTTTAGCATTAATGATATATTCCGTAATGGCGTAGTGGTTAGCGTAGGCTTCTGTAGGCTAGTTGGGTCAGGGTTCGAGGCTCAGTAGAATTTTTTTCTACTGAGCCTCGGCTCGAACATCCTCCTTCAATACAATCAACTCTTCTTGTATCATATCAAAATCAGATATATTACAGTGCAGCGGTTCTATGATCTATGCAGGTAAAACCATGTAAAAGTGAAACCGTGTAAATTGAGTACCGTGCAAATCGAGGGCTAGGTGTAACTTAAAAGATAACAAATAGTGTTGTATCAGATAATTATCGGATTTTGCATTGAATTTAGTTATAATGAAACAAGATTTTGTTTGTTTGTGTGTAAATAAATTGGATTATACGAAATATAGCTGTATTAGCTTTTTATTAATCTCTACGAACTCGTAAACCACAAAACGTAACAATATGATACTTTTTTAATTATTAAACATAATTTATAAATTTATTTATGCAAAACAATCAAAATAAAACCAAAAATATTTTTTTGTTTTCATTTACAAACCGTGTAAAAGCGAAACCGTGTAAATTGAGTACCGTGCAAATCGAGGGCTAGGTGTAACTTAAAAGATAACAAATAAACTAAGAATATGAACAAAAGTTTTGAAAAAATGGTTTATTAGATTTATGTTTTATTATTTTTTGTACTATTATCATTTTTAATTTTACAAATATAAACAAGTTTTCAGAAACAAAATCACAGATTTTAATTGCACAAAAGTTCGATATTAATTAATGTGATGGCTGCGCTTGATGTATTGATGCAATTTTTTTAATATTTGGTATAAAACTGCTTAACTTAATTCTTAAATCACCTTGTTCAAAAATATTCAACCCATTTCTTGTTTTCTGTAGTAAATTATTGACTTGACTAAAGCCATTCCACTAGGTAAGAAGAGGGAAAAGTCAATAATGCTGGTTAGGTAACAACTTTTATTTGGGGATATTTCTCTCGGATGACTTTTAAATTCTAAAACTTACCCATGTGTTCCAAATAAGACTTGTGCTTGATCATCCTCCTTCAATGCAATCAACTCTTCTTGTATCATATCAAAATCAGATATATCACAGTGCAGCGGTTCTATGATCTATGCAGGCGCATTAAAATTTTCAATGTCTTGGAAGCGATCATTAAAATTTTTTTTTAAATTTTGCAATTGCTCGTATATAACAATATATCTTCTGAGGAAATGCAATCCTTTTCAATAATAGACAATTGCAAATTAAAAATTAATATATTTAAAAATATATTATTGGTTTTTAAAATATATTAAATAATTTTAGTGTATTTTTCCCTTATATTTATTTTATATCATTTTTTCCTTACTACATTTTATAGCTTTATATCAATAAATAATTAGCAATTTTATTAATTTTTTTGTAATCAATGAGATCTTGATCTTGATTATACTGATCAATCGCCGGTGCATATTCGGCTATCGACCTCCAATAGACTCCTTGAGCATCATTGACCCCCTTTAAAATTTCATCGACCCCAGGGGGTCAATACTGATCCTGTTGGGAATCCCTGGTCTATACAATAAAGACTTGAAAGAGAACAATATACAGTGAAAATTGACTTCACGACCACCTGATGTGATGACTACGATTTTATGGGAACCAAATTTTCCCCATAGAAATAATGCTATTTAACCCTCTGTAAGACAACACCTCCCTAACACGACCACGACCATCATTTTTTAACATTACTACTAATTGTCTATGTTCATTGCTTATTTCAGTACCATTTTCTGTTAAACTTAAATTTCATTTAAGCCAACCACTAAAATTGAAAAAAATTGCAGTGTAGGAATTTTTCCCCATTATTCATACCACGAGAATGACATAGAGCATTGGAATGACAAAATCATGGCGTCATTTCTACTTTAATATGATATCTTTTTATATGACATTTCTTAGATTTATATCTAAGATTTGATAATTAAATTTTGTATTAAAAATCATAACTTGAAAGCCTATGGGCAAAATGATATAGGGAAAACAAAAGTGAAATCAACCAGCCACCGGATCACAATGTTTGTGTTCTATGCAAGCATATTAATCAATGTTGTCTCATACAAGTATAATGCTATCACTGCACTTTGGATATTGAAACATAAATGGCTAAATGGAAAGTTAATGCCTTGAATTTAGAAGAGCGAATAAAAACGATTGAAGACAATAAGTAAGTCTTTCTCAACAAGCATTAGCAAAAAAATTTAACATGGGGAAAACACAGATCCACAAACTATTTGCCTCAAAAAGAAATTCTGGCTAAATGGAGCAACAACAGAAATCACAACCTTAAGCAAATGTTGAAGAATTAAAAAAACTGGCATCAACAATAGAAAATAATGAAAAATTGTTGTCTCAATTAAACGATATTGAACACCGCTTTGCCATAAAAATTATATAAAATAGAAGTGGGATGCGACAAAGAACTATTGATAGTTTTTCCATATTAATTAAATATATTATGTTTTTGAACAAATGATAAACTGTATTATAAACTGGAACAAAAATATACGTTTTGTTTTTATAAAAAGTATAAACATTTTGTTTCATTTAAATATGCTGTATTTTAATTAACCTGTATAAGCTGGCCTCCTGTATCAATGACCAGTTTTGGAACGTGAGATGGTTTCTTATACAGGTTCTACTGTAATAGAATTTTTTAATAGAAATTAACATTTATGAATTAAGAAGCATTCCAATAAATGTAATATTTGTCAAAATTAAGATCATATGCCTAAAAGTTAAATTATACCAATATTATCAATTATTAATAATAATATTAATAAATAAAATATAATGGATATAACTAAAGTTTTTAATTACTAAATAAAAATAAATGATAAGCCAATTCAATAAACTGTAATCAAAAAAATTTTTGGTTATCCATGCAGTTTGCCTCAATTAAAGTCTCCATGAAGCCTACTTCAGTTTAATTTAACTGAGGCAGGATAGGCAGATAGCCAAAAACGAGGATATAACTAAAGTTTTTAATTACTAAATAAAAATAAATGATAAGCCAATTCAATAAAATAAACTGTAATCAAAAACATTTTTGGTTATCCATGCAGTTTGCCTCAATTAAAGTCTCCATGCAGCCTGCTTCAGTTTATTTTAACTGAGGCAGGCTAGGCTGATAGCCAAAAATGTTTTTGATTAAACAATTTATCTTATTGAATTGGCTTATCATTTAGTTTTATTTAGTATCTACAGTATGAAATCTTACATTATGTTTTTAATTTCATAGATACTCTATTAACCTGGCCAGTTTCCAGACTGCATGAAGATTCATAAATCTTTTTAATTAGCATTATTACTATTCATTTTATTGATAAATATATCTATATATATATACAGTAAAATCTGTCAAGTTGGACACCTCTCTATGTTGAACCGACTTTCCTGAAACCCGAAAAATTGCCCATTTTTTACTATATGTCCAAACCTCTATATCCTGGACACCTCTCTATCTTGTACTGTCTATCCAACTTAATTGTGTGGGAAAACGTCACAAACTGGAACAAGTTCATTTACAACAAAGGGGTGAACATGCAGAATGGGTGGGAAAAATGGGAATTCTAGTAAAACAATTTATCTTATTGAATTGGCTTATCATTTAGTTTTATTTAGTATCTACAGTATGAAGTCTTACATTATGTTTTTGATTTCATAGATACTCTATTAATCTGGCCAGTTTCCAGACTGCATGAAGTTTCATAAATCTTTTAAATTAGCATTATTACTATTCATTTTATTGATATATATAAGATGTATCAGAACTGAATACAACAAATAAGTGAAAAATATTTTGCAGATAAAAACAAGCAAATTTCTATATAAACATAATTTTAACAGCTTTTTTATGGAAGTAAGGCAAAAGAAACAACAGTGTAAAAACAAGACAAATCACTGTACTTTTATCTTTATTGAAAATTAACTAATTGTTGTACACTATCAAATATGACTTAAAGATGTTCAAAGTGACTCTAATTACATTCAATCAATGCTAAGCTCTACTATACTAAGAATTCCTGATTCACTGAAAGTATCGGGTATCCTACAAATAATCATTCCAGCTGTTGCAAATACATTCAATAGACCATCCTGTGTGTTGTGTCACTGGGAATATACTTTAATCTTATTGGCTGAAAACAAACTTTTCTTAGTTTAATTCTAGGTCCCAAACTTCCACTTTTCTTAGGAGCAATAAGCAAACTCTTATTGCTCCTAAGAAAAGTGGAAGTTTGAGACCTAGAATTAAACTGTTCTCTCCACGGTGTTGACTACTTTACTGTCATCAGCTGTTATGGAGATCAGGCCAATGCCATATTTCCATAAAGGATTCAGGGTAAGGATATTGGGGTATGTGCCCCTTTGTTTGAAGTAAAAGAAATAAATATTCAGCAAACATTTAAATTATTAGTAATATAATTATTTCTACAGATAATCCTCGACTTACGATGGAGTTCTATTCCAACGTCTCCATCATAAGTCAATTCTGATATAAGTCAAGCACTTTTTAATTCTTGATTTATTTGATTTCTGTTTTAATATTTTCATAAATTAGGTTTCTATAATAGCAAAGAGACAAACTAAGCACTATGCAGAAATAGATCTTTATTTTCAGAAAGAAACGCTTTCGACCTTTCTCAACAGGTCTTCGTCAGCTAATAGGTTTCTATAGTTAACTTAAAACAGTTAAAAATGTATAAATTTGCATAAACATTTATAAATTATTTATTAACATGTACACAATTAAATACATAAATATAAAATTAAAAAGAAACATTTAAAAATTTTAAGAAATTTTTTCTATCAATAGTAGTATTTCTCTTACTGGACATGAAAGGGTCATGACAAGATACAAAAATTGCAATGAGAGAAACAAACACTGACTACTGATTAGCAACTAATGTGCCAAAGATTATGATAAGTTAGAAGTGGATGAATCAAACTAGTGGCTATTGCATATTTTTGAAAGGATTTGCTTGCAGACTAATGGCAATGCTGCAATGTGTATACAAAAGCAATATGATGATATACGTATGATATATCCAGGCAGAAAAGTTGAATTAGAGAATTTTTTAAAATATTTTTGGCCATCCTAAGTAGAGGACTACCTGTATTATGATGTCCATCATTTTTTTTCTGGATCTACTATTGGTGGGTTACATTCTGTCAGTATAGGTAGTCCTCAATTTATGGTGGAGTTCAGTTTCAATAATTTTGAATCCCACCATCACATGGCAGAAATGATCTGAAGTCAGAAATGCCCAAAATTTATGGATTGGCTCACTACCAATATTTATTATTACACTCCACTTTATCATAATAAACCTAACAAATATAAAAATACAATAATCAGACACAAAAAGGATGTTTTCTGTTTAACAGACTTTGGTCAGGAAATTGAACCCAGATCAGTATTAAAAATATTTATTTGAAATTATTCTGTTCAAAGTTTTTAAATACATGTAACCCTTCTTTTAAGAACATTTTTTTTGAAAAATGCTTTAATTTGCACCCATTATTGATTTGTGAAAATAATTTTCAATTTAAAAAAAAATTGTTTCATTAATAAATTATTAATTTGATAGTTTGTTAATATATAATGATTGTATCTTGTTTATAATAAATAAAACAAGCTTTTAATAATCAAATTAAACTTTGATTTTTACAAGCTTGATTTATTTATTTTTATTCATATAGAACAAAAATAATCCTATTACTATTAGTTATCCTATTACTAATTTGATTACAGATTTCAAATTATATAAATTTGAAATCTCTAATTAAATTAGTAATAGGATAATTTGAATAAGATGATGTAAAATGCAGAAAAATTTAAGATTTTAATGTAAATAATTGATTAATTTTATTTTTGTTTATTCTTTTGACTGATTATTAGATATACAGGCAAACCTCGCTTTATACAATTAATTTGTCCCTAACTTTTGTCATGTAAGACAAATTTACATTAAATGTTTAATGTAATTAATGTGAATTATTACAAATGAATCCCTGATCTTCCAGATTATTCATTAAAAAATATATAACATATCTTTTTAAAACAAATTTTAGCTGAATATGATGATAAATTGTAAAGATTAATAAAAATTATTTTAATAATTATTTCATAATTACATCACACATAATTTATTTTTTAGAAAAATATTTGCTTAAAATTGACTGAACAGATTTTGATTTTTTTTCTCATCATATAATTTTCTGTAGCTGGCGATTAAATTTTTCTAAATTTTTGTGGATTTCCATGCTTCTGTTTATGTTAGGATTGATTTTTTTCCCCCTTCCTTTGTTCTGCTTCTTTTGTAACCTCTCCTCTATCTTTGTTTTAGATTTAAAGTTTGTAAACATTGTCCTCTGTTAAATAAACTTGAATCGTGAATTAAAACTATAAATAAAAACAGATTAAAAAAATACTATCTTTGTTTTAGATTTAAAGTTTGTAAACATTGTCCTCTGTTAAATAAACTTGAATTGTGAATTAAAACTATAAATAAAAACAGATTAAAAAAATAATTTCATATCACCATATTTAATTATAATCTATTTTACAAATTATCAATACATATGCAAGCTAAGAAAAGATTTTTGTCAGAAGTACACTATCACTGATAATGTGTTTGTCCTTGCTGATAGCACACACTTTGTATCGACTTAATGTCGTCAAATGCAACATTTTCAGAAATTTATATAGAGTAAATGTCTTGTGGTAATTGAATAATTGTAAAACAGGAAATGGTTACAGTTTCCCAAATTGCAGTAATTAAATTTTGAATTGATTGAAGTAGCTTAAAGCAGAGTTTGCTTGTACTTTTGTATCAAATTTATTGATGTATACTATTGACTAAATTGTAAGAGAAGAAAAAAATTACATATCAATGACAGATGTAGTTATTTAATTTATTATATTGCTCAAAAGTTTTTATAACTAGATTAAAAATATTAAAAATATACAACAACAATTATATAAAAACTTAAAATAGCATTGCATACTTAAAAATCTATAGAAAAATATAAAAATAGCATTAAAGCAGTAGATAGAAACATTTTGGTTGGAAATCTCACCTCTTCAGTATATGAGTAATATAGACATTAGTATAAAAATTATAAGCATACAATTTTTATACTAATGTCTATAATACATGTGTATACTGAAAAATTCATGTTTATGGCTAAAAACATTCTATTTTGTTAATTAAAAGTTTCTACTGCTTCTTTAATGCTATTGTGATGTTTTTCAATGATTAACTGTAATTATTGTTTAATGAGAGCCCTATCAAAAAATGTTGTGTCTAATCAACTTAATTACTTAAATAAAGGTGAATTATTTATTAAAAATTTTTAGATGAAAAATTTCAATATTAATCATTTTTATTTTTTTTTTTTAGTTCTAATTTTCAGAAAATTTATTTTTGTGAATAAGTTGTTATAATTACAAACAAATTTAAGACTGATGTTTATGTAAATTACTACAATTGTTAATCATTTTTGATTTGTAATTTTTTTCAATTTGATGGGATTATCAAAGCAAACATATTGTAAGTAAAGAAGCACCTATACAAGTAAAATATTGGTTGCATTCTGGAACAAGAACTAATTAGAAATTTTATACTGCATTAATGGAAACTAGATTTTTGTTTTATAAATTTTCACTTAATGAATATTTTTCAACAACCTTCATAAAGAAGAAATATTTGTAATTATGTATTTTTTCCCCTTAATAATGATTTTAGTTTCAAAAACAAAATAGATAAATAAATTTCTGATAGATAAAAATAAAATACTATAATTTTTTTTAAACAAAAGTCTGATTAAAAATTACTAATTATAACTTTATCAAAAGATTTTTGAATACATTTATTTTAAATAAAAATCACAGAATGGATGTTTTTATAGAGGGATAATAAAATTAATTTAAGAATGCAATATTGTATTATTATTGTTCGAACCAAGATTGCAATGATTTATGTATTAACTATTCTTGATAAAAAAAGAAAAGCTTTTCAAATAGTATTTATTCAATTTTTTAGAATCCCTACTAATTCAAATATTTTTCATAATTAATAATAATAAATGTTAATTTCAAATGCATTTCAAAATTTGAGTAGTTACTGTTAGTAGTTTGATAAACATTAATGCACAATGGCAAGTTTTTAGATCTATAAGCTAATCATAAACTAGTATTCATTTTGAAATGGCTGGCTTGAGCTAAGATGGACAGTTTATTTTTTAATTTATTGCTAAATCATTCAAATTTTATCATTTCCAATTTATTTTCTGTTATGTTAAATGCTGCAAATTCAAAATTTTTATTCATATTAAAAAATTTTTAAATGCTAATTTTAACGAGTTTAAGAGAACATTTTAAACTTGTATTTTAAAACAAGTAATTAGTAATATTCACATTATTGGCATATAATTAAAATATGATGCAAAAACTGTGGTAATACCAATGAAAACAACTAAATCTTTTAGATTTATATTATTATTTCAATTTATATAAGTTACTGAGTGCACTTACCGTCTGAAGCAAAGCATTGCATATTAATTGTAACTTTTCAACTGTTACGTTTAATGTTAATTCTATTGGAACTCCTAAAGTTTCTCCGGATTCGCTTTTAAATTGAGCAAAAATTCTGCGATGCTTTTCTTCTATAACATCCATTGGTAATCCTTCCATCTTTGAATATCTAGTTATTCAAAAAATAAAGGAAAATACTTATAAGAATTTTTTCTTTCAATTTTCGTAAATCTTAAGATTTCTTTTTATGAAAGTTGAATAAAATCCTATATTTTATTCTAATTTAAAACTGAATATAAAAACACTATACATAAACCTGTAGATTCAAAATTCCTATGATTAATTTATATAAAATTATATATCAACTTTAAAAATAAATAGAGTATTTATCGATCGAAACATATAACACATGTCACACATGGCACCAAAACAACCATATAGCGCCCTCACTAAGAATTGATAACTTTAGATTGAAATTTCCATATGAAAACATCGGAAATTTTTAATTAAAGTCTTAAAATCCAAATATAATTATCTTGTATTATTAGAAAGTAATTTTTTGTTATTTTCTATAGGATTATAATTGAATTTTTTTTTTGTTTTCGATAGTTCTATAATAATGATGATTTTAATATACATTTATTATAGCTGCTTAAGAAGTTTCAGGATAATTTTTTATGCGATTTCTTTTATGCGGTCCCTATCCCCCGCACAAAAACAGGTTTGAGTGTACATGTTTAAAAAGTATTTTCTGGATTAAAATGAAATATTTAAACATAGTATTTCTAGATTAGTCTAATAATTAAAATATATTGTATAAAAATAAAATTTATTTTTAATTATTCATTTTTTACTGTTTTTTATTTGGTATGTCAACACAATTAGTTCAAATATGAGGCGTATTCAGTTTTAATAATCCACCAAGTTGGTTACGTCTTTGATAGATCAGCTATAGTGCTATAGAAGAGTCTTTTCAAGCGGATTGAACCCCTTGAAAATCAGCAGGTCATATGTTTAAATGTTCGTTGGCCGCGCCGCTCTTCCGATCTGTATAAAAATAAAATTTATTTTATTCATTTTTTACTGTTTTTTTATTTGTTATGTCAACACAATTAGTACAAATATGAGGCGTATTCAGTTTTAATAATCCACCAAGTTGGTTACATCTTTGATAGATCAGCTGTAGTGCTATAGAAGAGACTTTTCAAGCGGATTGAACCCCTTGAAAATCAGCCGGTCATATGTTTAAATGTTCGCTTATCGGCTGGATGGCTGAGTGGTAACGCGTTGGCGTGCCACGCAGGAAGACCCGCGTTCGCGTCCCGGGTGCGGCATCTACTGAAAAGTTTAAAAAAAAAAAAAAAAATGTTCGCTTATCGGCTGGATGGCTGAGTGGTAACGCGTTGGCGTGACATGCAGGAAGACCCGCGTTCGCGTCCCGGGTGCGGCCTCTCCTGAAAAGTTTTCGGGGTGTTGGACCCGGCCGGCGATCCCCGTCCTTCACCATCCGATCCCTCCACGGGTGTGGGAGTATCCTGTGGTTGGAACTGGCCCCGGCCCTTAGTATCTCGCTGATTGGAAAGGGGCTTAAAATATGCAAAAAATGTTCGCATATCACCTGGATAATCAAGGCTCAATTTCTAACTCTCACGCCTTCAAGATTTTTCGAGGGTCCAGTTCTTTGATCCCATCCCTCAACTGATAGCCGACCTCATCAGGGATGTGGACGGCACCAAATGCTCTGCTACTTAGTTATTGCCAATTGGAAGGCAGCCTAAAACTACATAGAAAAATCCTTCTGAAAATACTATCCGACCAGCTTAGCCGTGACCATCGACGCAAGTACGCGTGAGCTAACTGAACGAGTCCAGTGACAAAATAGAGATGACATGGATGCTTTCAAACGCAAGATAACTGAAGCTGAATGGAAGTTTATTGTAATGTCACAAACGCAAGATAACTGAAGTTGAATGGAAGTTTATTGTAATGTCTAACAACACAAGATAACTGAAGTTGAATGGAAGTTTATGGTAATGTCGAATGCTAAATGATTAGTTTCAACGTTGGAAATAGTATATTTAACAGAACTTAATATTAATTCAATAATTCCCACCCGTCATTAAACCGACTCGATTTTCCCTTTCGCGTTTGGACTCATCCACCTTAGCTAGGCGCGGCTTTCGTGGTCAGACAATACTTGATTTGGAATCGATTTATCTAGTTGGAAAATCAATACTTTATCACTCAATCATTTAGCTGACTTAATTCCGATATTAATGAATGCGGGCATATCCAGCCAACTATCAAATCATAAATAGAATTTGGTAGTCGGCAGGATTTGCCCGTATAGAAATCTTTTGGCTTTCCATCCAAAATACTTGTGTTCTATTCAGCGTTCTTCTTCGAAAATTTATTCGAGAATTCCAGACCCAGGTATCGATCTCCTTCCTTTACCATCTGGTTGACCATTCCACAAGGATAAGCAGCCCATGGGGGTTTTTGTCTCACTACTTAAATTGGAAAGTGATGTCATTTGTTTTTAAAAAATTTCAAATTTCGGCTTTCCACTCTAAAGTACCGGGTTCGAGTCTCGTGTACCACTCCTGACAATGTTTATCATGGGGTCCGGGCCCTCGGCCCGTCAATCCTCGTCTTCCACAATCAGTATGATCCCTTTGCAAGGATGGGAAACCTGTAGAAGGGCTTATTTCGCCCCGTCATTTAGTCAAAGCTGTCTACAGGCAGCTTTGCACGTAGTATTTTTTTAGAATAGAAACTAGCGTCATCTCTTGACAAAAAAAAACAGTTCATTTATCAATTAAGTTCATGATTAAGTTACTTGCTTATAACCATAATTGATTACCGAACCAATAAATTTCTATGAAAAATATTAATATAAGTGTGTGCTATGAATTTTTTCCAAGGTTAATGCTTTTATATTATACAAACTTTATTTTTGTATTATAAGCTTATAAGTATGATAAGCATCAATAATCACAAGACGGTTATCAACTACTGTTACTAGATGGCACAATATGTACAAGTACAGTAATATCAGGTGGACCATGTGTTGGATTCTTTTTTATTTGCATTTTATTTTGACAGCCTTCTTTTTAAATTACATTTTTTAATTAATTTTTATTCATAATATGCATTTGATGGAAATTTTTCATACGCCGCACAAAAAAATCGCACATAAAAAATCGTACAAAAAAGAAATCGCACAAAAAAAGACCGCATGAAAACAGGTTTGAGTGTATAGGTAGTTTTCTTTATTGATCCACTTCTGTAATTACATTTTTTAATTAATTTTTATTCATAATATGCATTTGATGGAAATTTTTCATACGCTGGACAAAAAAGATCGCACATAAAAAATCGTACAAAAAAAAGGAAATCTCACAAAAACAGACCGCATAAAAACAGGTTTGAGTGTATAGGTAGTTTTCTTTATTGATCCACTTCTGCACTTAATGTGAACAGTCAAAATAATTTCTGTTTGAACATAAATACATGTGAAGTTTATCAATACTGTACATAAAATGAATAATTGGCTATTTATTAATTTATTTAGTCCTTTGAAATATTTTTATTACTTTCCATAATTCTAAAATATCGGTATATAATTATGTTTACGTCACTTTTCATCTGGCGAATATTAAGTGGTGGGGCATTCCAGTGCCTACCGTGGGGGCGGCCGGATGGCCAAGTGGTTAGGCGCTGGCGTGCCATGCAGAAGGGCGGCATCTCCTGAAAAGTTTTTTGGGGTGGCATTCCAGTGCCTACCGTGGGGGCGGCCGGATGGCCAAGTGGTAAGGCGCTGGCGTGCCATGCAGGAGGGCGGCATCTCCTGAAAAGTTTTTTGGGGTGCTGGGCCCGGCCCAGCGATCCCCCTTCCTTCACTATCCGACTCTATAGTGACAGCCGGTAAGCCCTCTCACCACGTCAAGGTGGGTGCCCTCGAGAGGGATGGTGGGGTGCTGGGCCCGGCCCAGCGATCCCCCTTCCTTCACCATCCGACTCCCCTCCACGGGTGTAGGTGCAGCCCGTGGTTGGAAATAATGGCCCCGCACCTTAGTAATCTCCCTGATTGGAAAGGGGCGTAATAATACAAAAAAATAGTGCCCACCATGGGCATTCTGCGCACACCTGATAGATTCAGCCGTTAGATAAAGAATGGGATTCAATGAGCCAGGTTGGATCCTCCTGAGAAGAATACGTACTAGAGATGTGGAATCTGGGAATTAAATCGGATTTTCTAGGATGTAGTACGTTTTTTTTTTGTCAACAGATGATGCCACACTCCATTCAGATAGAATACTATGTGGCGGGGCGAAACAAGCCCTTCCACAGGCTGCCCACCCCTGCGGAGGGGTCAGCTGGATTGTGGAGGACGGAAATCGACGGTCCGGGCCCGGACCCCATGATAAATATTTTCAAGGGGTGGGACCCGAGACTCGAACCCGGGTCCTCCAGAGTGGAAAGCCGAAGCGTTTCCACGCGGCCAATCCGGACGTTTCTATTGCGATCATTTAAAATGTCTCTGGTGTTTTTAACGAAAAAATGAATTTGAAATTGTTTCAAGCCCAAATGCCAATAATTGTTTTAATTCAGGAATATTTTTCTTATTTCTAATGACATGATTTCCCTACATAATATAAATGGGATGACATAGCTTCTAATAAAAACAAATAAGTTGCACACTTAAAAATCCATAACATTTGTTCAAAGTTTTGTTTAGTTTTTTGACTAAAGACTAATTGATGATTTTTCAGTAATACTTTCAATATTTAAAAAAAAAACTATTTATTCTAAATAGTACAATATAATATTGCTATAAATTCTTACTATTTATAAATTGAAATGTAATTTACACTGTATTATTTAGGAAGACTAATGTATCTTATTTCGATTCAGAATTTAGTGAATTAAAGTTTTTTTAATCAACAGATAACACTACTTTCCTACAATCTATTGGTTATTAAATGAACAAATTAAAGTTTGTTATAAACGATGTAGAACTTATTAAAATTTATTATATTGTTTGTTTACCTTATTTAAAAGGTTTAAGAATACTAACTAAATTAAATAGCCATTAATTCTGCGTTAGCCGGGAAATTTTTCAGCGTGACAATTTTGTTGTCATGACATATTAACGTCATTTGTTATGCCATGATGACTGTGATGATAATTTTGGAATAGAATTTTTGATATTTTATGATCAATCCCAGAATTATTATCTCATTGATAATAATTCTGGGATTAATATCGTTATTTATGTTATTTATGTTATTAATTATGGTATATAATATCGTTATTTTTAGATCGCATGACACAGTCCAGAATTACAGCTTTCTTAATACAGTGAAACCCCGATTTTGAAACTTTTCAGGGACCGGCCCGAAAAGTCGAACGAGCCGGGAAAACGCACGAAACGGGAACTCTGATGACGTCATAATAAAAAAGTTATATAATTAAAACGTAGGAAGAGGAAAAGTTTTACATTGCATGTATAGGAAAATGCTCGGACTTCCGAAAATAGACGTTTAAAGCGGGAAAGTCGTACGATACGGGAACGCACGAGCGGGGTTTCACAGTGGAATGCACGCTACAGGGCACCTAGCTCGGAGCTGTCCTTCAAGTAACCGATTTCTAACAGTTCGTTGTGTCACTGTGGTACCAACTGCAGTTCGAATTTCTGTCGCAGATGTACTATATATTCTAACATTATTTTGTCAACAGATGACGCCACTTTCCATTTTGAAAGAATACTAAGTGGCGGGACGAAACAAGTAGCCGGGCCTAGATCCCGGTGTGATAAACATTTTCAAGGAGTGGGACCCGAGAGTCGAATCCGGGTCCTCCACAATGGAAAGCCGAAGCGTTTCCACGTGACAAATCCTGCCGACAATATTCCAACATTAAAGATTCCCAGTTAACCCAGACTCGAATAAAAAAGTGTGAAAATATTAAACACGTATTTCATCGCAATCAAAATTTTCCTATCCTTGGAGCGATTTTATCCCAAAATACTTATGCTATCTATAGATTCAGAGGAAATTACTATTTGCAAAGCTTGATCCGGATATGTCAAACGGGGTAAGAATGCATAAGGAAATAAGGCAGTAAGGATAAGTCAAACTGAGTGAGTCTAGTTGCACTGTCTTTTATGTACTGTAGCGCATAGAGTCCAGAGTGTGACAGCTTTCACAGAGAATTTCTATAATTATTAGGGAAGTCAAAAATAATAAGAGAGTAAAAAATACAACAACAACACATCAACAAAAAATCTGCGTTTGTTATCACTTCAACCATCTTCTTAGGCAAGCCGAAAAATCATAATTAGATATATAAATTTAATAGCAAAAATAAACAAATAACAAATTAGATACTTAATCTTCTTTTTAATATATTTATGTTACAGTAACAGCGATTAATTGGTGATTATAAACGATCTAAATATATGGATAGACTGCTCAATACTTGCAACGAGTGAAGCCATCCTGTTACATTTTTTTGTCAACAGATGACGCCACTTTCCATTCTGGGAGAATAGTAAGTGGCGGGGCGAAACAAGCCCTTCCACAGGCTGCCCACCCCTGCGGAGGAGTCAGCCGGATTGTGGAGGACGAGGATCGACGGGCTGGGCCCGGACCCCATGATAAATATTTTCAAGGGCGGGATCCGAGACTCGAATACGGGTCCTCCAGAGAGGAAAGCCGAACCGTTTCCACACGGTCAATCCGGCCGACCGTCCCGCTACATTGGTTTGCCCCACTAGCAACGTCGTAAAATCGACGATATAGAAAATTGACTTTGTTTTGATGGTCAGACGTATCCCATTTATGTTAATATAATGTCCAGATTCAAATAATTAATAAAAAGGTTGCAGTATCCCAATATGCCACGTAACCCTACAACTTCAGTGGCTAGTATTGAGCAGTCTATCCATATATTTAGATCGTTGGTGATTATGCATAATTACCAATCATCTTGCTTGGTGAATTTGATAAATTTCACTAAATTTCTCACTTTTACCGGCGATTTTACATAATTCCCAAATCAATTTGGTAAATATGGGAAATATCGGTGAATATATTACTTTTAAAGAGATTTTGTATAATTTCGAAAATGTAGTTCATAAATTTGATAAATATGAAATTTCACACTTTTTGTTTTCAATGATTTCCTCAAGAACAATCATTGAATTGCTGACCGACATGCGAAGTTCATCTCTGCATAGAGGATCAGGTGCGTTAATGGATCCATAACTGGTAGCTTTGTCCGTTTCTTGTGTGTTATCAATAATATCTCCAGATTGACTTTGATTTGCTATTTTATACCAATAATTTGTTGTTTTAATAAAATAAACTTATGGATTTAAACAAATTTTAATAAAATTGTAATGGTAAAAATAATTCATACTTAATTAATCGAATTTGCTATCGTAGACTAGCGCTTATGCATAATGTCCGGTAAATTTGATTAATTCTTTCCACACCCTGGATACTAAACGACAGGACATTCCACTTCGAATCACTGGCCGCTTATACTCCTGCGTGAGATCAGCTGTTAAGTAGAGAATGAGATTCAATAAGTCTGATCTGAATCCTGTAAAAACTTCTGGAAGTGTGGGAGTTGAAAAGTGAACCCGGATCCTTCAGAGTGGAAGCATAGCACGATTCCATCATGGCCATTCTGCTAATACTCGATTGACATTTAAAATATTGGATTAATGTACTATTGAATTTGTAAAGTAGTTGTTAAATTTATGGCATGAATAAGATATGATGATGATCATTTAAGACTGAATAAATGTTTGCGACTGAACTAAGATAAGGAAGTTTATAGGGACAGTGTTAATTCCCAGAAATAAATTTATTAAAATATTGTTTCCGTGTTAAGAGAACTGCATATCTATTATGAAAATATTAAATTATAAAGTTGTTATACAGAAGTCTTCTAGATTAATTCAAATTAATCTAATTTAATAGTGTTGCATTTAGTAACAAATAATTATACGATATTAGGTACATGGGCGATAAGAAGCATACATTTTTAATACTTAATCTGGAATTTAAGTTACTGTGCATTGAATTTCAGCCATAATGATTCTTATGATGATAAGAGAGAATCCGTGATTATAGTACTTGATTATGCCATATTTCTTAATAATAACTATCAACAGTGCTTTTCAAAGAAAATGCGAGGCCCGGGACAATTAATATTTTTGAGGCCCTTCGAAATTTAAAATAAAACTGTGTACAAGAAAATAAAAACAATGATATTTAATATTTATTCAATTATAACATTTTATTTATTTTGCAGAAGCTTGTTTACATTTAAAATGACAAAATTGACAAATATGCAGTGGTAAAAAGCCCCTAAAATGATGAAGCCCGGGGCGGCCACCACTCTTGCTCCCCCTTTGATAGGCATGTTTTTTTTTTGTTAACAGATGACGCCACTTTCCATTCAGGGAGAATACTAAGTGGCGGGGCGAAACAAGCCCTTCCACAGGCTGCCCACCCCTGCGGAGGGGTCAGCCGGATTGTGGAGGACGGGGATCGACGGGCCGGGCCCGGACCCCATGATAAATATTTTCAAGGGGTGGGACCCGAGACTCGAACCCGGGTCCTCCAGATTGGAAAGCCGAAGCGTTTCCACGCGGCCAATCCGGCCGACCTTTGATAGGCATTGACTATCATATATATTAATAATCAAACGTGGCTGGCTGACTGGATGTCCCTTTTTCAGTCGAACCATTGTACCGATTTCTATAAATATGGTATCGTTAGAAAGGTCTATTTTCGAATGTCTGCGACAGCCAAAATTATTTGTTGTTATTAATAATTTACAATTTAAAGAATAAAAATTAAATTGAAATTGTAGTTCCTCTAAAAAGACAAAGTCCTCAGATGGCGCTGTAATGTAATAATGGATGCCATTTTATGCTCGTTGCATTTTACGATTCCATCAATGATGTTGGGATTCTTTATACGAGTTCGGAGGTGTATTTCGTCGCTCCGATCTATTCCCTACACGAGTTCGGAGGTGTTTTTGTCGTTATATATATAGCGTTATTAAATTAAATCACAAGATTATATTTCCGCTCATTTATATGAGCGGGTAATTTCTAGTCAGTATTAAAAGTTTAAAATAGTATACAAGTGGCCGGATGTCCGAGTGGTAACTCCACTGTAGACGTGCCATGCAGGTAAACCCAGGTTCGCGTCTCAGATCTGATCCCGGATTTTTTTCGGTGTACTGGGCCCTGCCCGGTGATTCCCTTTTCTTCACCATCCAGCCCCCTCCACGGGTGTGGGTACAGCCCGTGGTTGGAACTCGCCCACCCCCCCTTAGTAATCTCCTTGATTGGAAAGGGGGCGTAAAAAAATAAAAAATAAATATTATACTAAATTTAAAAATTACTGTAGTTGTATTAATATATTCTAAACAAAAATAAATATTAATTCATTACTAACAAAGTGTTTTAGTTATTAGTAAGAATATTTCGAAAGATTCTCCTTTTGAATAAATTTAAAGAAAAATAAATTGCGAAATCATTTTAGAAGCAAGTTTTTCTATTTAAACAGAATTCTCGTATATAAAATGTCAAGGAAATTTGTAAGTAAACTGTATGTATATAGAATTTATATATATTTTTTGTTTCTTATTTTTTTTTATTTTAATGTTACCGATAAACAGTGTGTAGTAGATGTAGCTAAAAATAAATGTGCTAAATTTTTTAAGCCAGGACAAATGTTACAAAATTTTAGAATCTATTTTAATTCGGGTCTGTAATTTGTTTATAATATATAAACTGATAGCATTAAATATTTATATATATTATCAGTTATTAGTTGATACTAAAGAAAAACTACTAAGAAAATTTTATTTCTCTAAAATGATGTGACTAATTTATTTATTCTAGTGAAATGGAAAATAAGGAAAATCAAGCGACTATTAAAGACATTACAGATATAATTGGACAGTTTGGGCCCTGGCAAAGAAATATTTTTATTATTGTATTTTGTTTAGGACTTCCCGCAGCATGGAACCATTTGATAATAGCATTTTATGCACCCAATTTAGAATATTGGTGTATTCCTACCCAAGATTTTAATATCAGTGACGACGTATGGAAGAATATCACATGGAGAAAAGAAAACAATTGGGAAGAATGTAAACTGCCAAAAAATGAGTCTTCTAAAGTATGTAGTAAATGGAAATATGATCATTCATTCTATTCTGCCACTATCATTGAAGAGGTATGTAGTTTCGTTATTCTTCTGTATAATTTATATTAATTCACTTTATTTGTTATTTTCTTCGTGGAGTAAAATTAACTGTACTTCGATCATTAAATCATTTATAACATGAAAGATTACTGGTTAGATTAAATTTTCTACTTAGAATAATAAAGTTGAAGTTATCCTAAACTACTTGTTTAAAGTTAAGATCATCCTAACCTTGAAATAGATTTTGATAACAAGATAAGGAAAAATTTTGATGTTAAATCAATATACTAAAGATTCTTTTACCGAATTTTCTCAATATGTTTTGGATTGAACCAATATAAAATAAGTTTAAAAACTTCAGTACTTATAAAATTATTAGAAAATTAAATCGAAACATAAATAGTTCTTATATAAATTTTGAGATTATTGAGTTTGAAATTTTTTCATTTTTAAAGTTTGTGCGATTTAATAATATAATCCAATTTTATAAAAAATAAATTGTGACGATATTTATGTATTAAGTTTATAAATGCAATAAATTATTTATTAAATAACCAATGTATGACATACAGTAATTATTATTAAAAATAGCATGTAATCATTATGTATAAGATTTCATATACCTTTGCATTATGTGCTAAGTTGTTCTTGGTTTCATTTTAAAATTATCGACAAAATAGCATTATTTAATTAAATTGTAACAAATATTCTATTTTTTCAGTACAGGCAAACTCCGACTTTTGTTATATAAGACGAATTCGCGTTAAATGATTAATCAATGTGAGTTATTACAATAAATCCCTGATCTTCCAGATCATCCGTTAAAACTTTTTATACTTTTTAACGTTAAAATATGTTTTTAAAACAAATTTTAGCTGAATATAATGACAAAGATTAATAAAAATTACTTTGATATTTATTACTTATGTCATAATTACATCATATATAAATTATTTTTTAGAAAAATATTTGTTCAAAGTTAACACAATAGATTTTGATTTTTTTTTCTCATTATATAGTTTCCTGTAGCTAGCGATCGCACTTTATTTAAATTTTTCGGACTTTCATGCTTCTGTTCGAGTTAGGATCGAAATTTTCCCCCGCGATCGCACTTTATTTAAATTTTTCGGACTTTCATGCTTCTGTTCGAGTTAGGATCGACATTTTTCTCTCTTTGTTCTCCTCCTTTTGCATCCTCTCTTCGGGATTTAATGTAATACAAAGTTTATTTAACAGAAGACAATGCTTACAAGCTTGAATTGCTAACTAAAACTACAGATTAAAATAGATAAAAAAGTAATAATATCGTATCACCATATTTAATTATACTGTATTTTATAAATTATCAATAAATATGTAAGTTGAGTAAAGATTTTGTCAGACATGCGCTATCACCGATAACATGTGTTCTAGGCGACAGCGCACAGTTTCCGTATCGATTCGGTATTACAAATGTGCTAATAGCATTTTCAGAAATTTAAATAGAATAAATGTCTTGCAGTAATTGAATAATTACATGCGTAAAACGGGAAATGGCTACAGTTTCCCAAATCACGGAGTTGAATTTTGCATTGATTGAAGTAACGTAAAGCAGGGTTTGCCTGTATTAGCATATACAGTCATATCTCGACTTAAGTCGTTTCAACTTTACGTCCGTTTTTCTGTTAATAGGAAAAAATAAAAGTCTACTAAAGGCTGGGTTTCACAGGCGTAAAACGCGATGTAAATATATCGGTGTATCGATGCTGATGCTATTTTCTTGTTTATCTAACACAAGTCTTTCTTGGTGTTGGGATTTTTTTTTTCCGTCAGTGTATATCGGTGTATCGATGCTGATGCTATTTTAGCTATATGGTTGGATGCTGCGTTTTTATGCCGAAGTTCACTCTTGTTCAATTTTCTACGCTGCATACGAGAATACCTTGACCATTCGTATAATCGGGATATGAGCTGGTTATTGAAACTTATAGAATTATTTAGAAGCTTAGAAATATTATTAGCGAAGTTACGGGTTATTTATAGGGAGGTCTTTGTCGTTTTTTAAAGAGTTTATTCGACTTAAGTCGCGAGTCTTGGAACGAATTAACTACGTAAGGTGATGGGGTATGATTGTACAGTTCGTTCCAAAAAGTTTGTCACCTACTTCGCAGGGGCTGAGCTTACCGGAAGTTGATCGGTTATAAAGTATGTCAGTTCGGACCTGCATAGTGGAAGCTAAAAATGGACGCGTCCGTTCTGACTAAGAATTGGGGTGAGGTATACGAATGAGATGGGTCGTAAATTTGACTATCGAACACAAATATAAACTCTTATTTGAAAAATTAGTAGAAAACCAAAACAGACAATAACACAAAATTCATTTTGACACTCACGTTCAATTTTTATATTTTCTTTTTTAAATCCGACGATTTTGTCGTCATGGAAACGAAATAAATATCGTTTGGTTTTTATCATTTGATCAATTAACGGATATAAACACTATCAATGAGAATCGTTTTGGAACAGTTTTTAATTTTATTACAAATGCAGAAAGAAGTATACATTTTCGAATAAAACAATAAAATAAAATACTTCTTGGGTAGTCGCCATTATGCTAAGGTCGGTGCATCGCTTGGTGCTTCAACAACTTATCGCTTAATTATTATTGTCGGTGCATCGTTTGGTGCTTCAACAACCTATCGCCTAATTACCCTTGTTAGTTACGACTATATAATGCTGCATTTTGCCAAAATTAATAACAACAACAGATTAATTTGTATATAATGCTCATTTTGCCTAAATTAATAATAACATAGATTAATTTGTAAATAATAAACGTCAAAATTAATAACAACATAGATTAATTTGTAAATAATAAATTGAAATTTTCCTAATAAATGCTCAAAATCAATTTTCCTAAAAAATGATTGAACACCTGTCATTAAGCCTACCTAACCCCTGTTACTTAGAAAAAATAAATGGAATCGTCCAAAGCTCTGCAAACTCGAATTCGGGCCTGAATCGATTAATCTCATTGGTTTGTAAGTATTGTAAGGAAGCCGAACATCTTCCGCTTAAGTGACAAACTTTTTGGAAAGTACTGTACATATATTAGATGCTTTTATAATATAAAAAAAATGAAATTATCGGTTATCAATAATCAGCTATCATACTTAGTAGTCTATAATTGATTTAAAAAATAAAAATAAAAGAAAAATGGCGATGAAATAAGGACGAAATAAAAAAGAGGATTATTTAATATTAATATAAATATTTTTGTTTAGAAATAATTTTATAAATTTAAGAAATTTTATGGTAAAAGAATTCAGCACATCATAATTGTAAGAATTACTTTGTAGGCTACATGATATTCTTGTAAAAAGAACTGAATGCAAAATAGGCAAAAATTAACAGACATTCTTATTAGTAATCCAGAAATTTTATTTCTAATATTTATCGTTAAAAACGTATAAATAAATTTTAGCCAAATGTTGATTTGAGAAATATTTTATATAATAATCAGGTATTTCCTTACCTTCTAGTGCAACGTTTCTCAAACTTTTTTCATTCACGACCCCATTTTTCATTACGCGATTTTTCGCGACCCTATTTTTCATTGCGAGATTTTTCGCGACCCCAAGTATTAAATATGAAATAAAACATACAAATACATAAATCATTTATACACATATATTAAATATGAAATAAAACGTACAAGTATATAAGTCATTTACACACTTGTTAAGATGAACACAATCAACCAACCACAGCTTACACACTTATTAAAATGAACACAATCAGCCAACTACACTGAAAATAGTCCAAATGTTAATATTGGACATTTGTGGAAATTACATATAAACTGAAATTCAAGTATTTGAATTTAATTTTTGTAATTACATATAAACTGAAATTCAAGTATTTGAATTTAATTTTTGCGACTCCTTACATATAAACTGAAATTCAAGTATTTGAATTTAATTTTTGCGACCCTAGCATTTCGCTTCGCGACCCCATTTGGGGTCGAGACCCATAGTTTGAGAAACGCTGTTCTAGTGCATTAGTATATTACATGTAAGAAATAAAATCTTGATTTTAAGTCATATCATGTTTCTTAATAACTATATTAAAAGTTTTAAAATATAAGTTTTTAATTTTTGTAATTATTTTTTACCAATCAATTTTAAAAAATATACAGGAGGTAAAGGACACCATGTCACAAAAATGAAATGAAAAAAGTTTAAAGATTTTTTTTGTTTTTCTTTATTTCCAGTTTGCTTGTTAATGAATGTCTTTTAATAAACCCTTACATTTATTTTTTGGACTATTGACTTTTAAATTATAATACTGTAAGTTTTAACGTTTATTATTTTTTAAATTTAAAATATATTAAAAAAGTTTGTGGACATAGTGCCGTCACCTTTGAATATCTCTGTTATTTATTGAAATAGGAGTTAGTACCCTATACCTCTGTGTAGTGTAATGAAAGTTCATCAAACTAATAACATTATTCCAATATTGAAAAAAATGGACATAGTGCCCTTTACCTCCGGTATACAGAGTTATTAAACCTATACATAAATCTAAATCCAAATAGACCCGTTGTGTAATATCTGTTATAACAAAATTGTTAGATAATATTCTTTTAGGAAAATTCACTTTTTATTTTGATGAGGATGGAATTTTTAATGTTTATCCAGAAAAAAGTTAAAGGTAAAGATATAAATATATTTTAATCTTCAATTTTTTTAAATTTTATAGCTTTTTACCAGTAGATAAATGTAGTGCGCTTTCCATGTAAAAGATTTGTAATATGACGACAAAAACGCACGCCCTGAAAATTTCTTACACACTTCAAGAGATACCATACTTTGAAGGTGACTGCTTTATATGATAAATCAGCATCAAGAATTATATACTTATGCTGATTAACTTATTATTTGATTCATCGTCATCATCATTTATTCACTTAAAACATACAAAAGGGAATAGGGAAACAAGCAAAGTTATGCATCTGTTTTCTTTCGTAATTAGAGAAAGCTGCGAGATTGGGTGATTGGCCCTAGTGACACCTCCTTTTAGTCGCCTTTTACGATACTATAGGGATAGTGCTATTCTTACCTCACACTGCAGTGCTCTTTTTCTCTCTGCACAAAATAATTACGCATTTTTTCGGTCGAAAACATTGCAACAGTGTTTCCAATAGTGACAACTGACACTAATACTCTTTCTGTTATTATATATACTGACATTGTAGATACTCTTAAATAGTTTTTGAAGATAAATGGATAGATAAACTCGTTGCTTTCGAGTTCGTTATGTCAATATAAGAGAGAAAAAAAGAATAACTTTTAGGCTTACAGTTGAGAGATTAAGAATATGCCCTATTTTCTCATTTGTAATATAATATTATCACATAATTCGTACTATCTTGAGAAAGATAGTAAAAAATTAAGGATTAAAATGACAAAAAAGTTTAAAAATCCAAATTAAAAAAATGGATTAGCTAAGGAGAATTTCACTATACCCCAAAATATTTATCTTATCTATATTTTGAATATTAGCAAATCTGGAAATACAGTTATATACTGTATATATACAGTACTGTATACTGTTTATATTGATATATTAAGAGAATTTGAAATTTTAAAATTTTATCTATATCATCTGGAAATACAGTTATATACTGTATATATACAGTACTGTATACTGTTTATATTGATATCAGAGAATTTGAAATTTTAAAATTTTATCTATATTTCTAGTATTCCGATTAATTAATTTAGATAAAGATAATTACACAGATTTCAGTAATGTTAAAATTTTATATAATCGATCAGGTAATTTATTAGATTAAATGTGCTTTAAAAGAAAGTGTGAGATATAGTCTCCTATTTATTAAGGTGCTGGAATAAATCAAAAACTGTTCAAAATTCACTGAATAGGAAAACTGGGACTTAACTTGGTTAGTTGATAATACAGTGGACTCCCCGTACAATGCGGGGGATACGTTCCTCGTTATAGGAAATCGCGTAATAAGAAAAAAGCATTATCAGACGATTTTATGCAAATTTAAACTTGTCTCTGAGTTCCAGCACTGATCTCATATTGCTAATGAGATGTGCGCTTGGATTGTGCGTTAGTTTCAAATATGATTTTATTGTGTGCAGAGTGTTAATTAGCTTGTTTTAAAGAAGATTTCTTTTTAATAAAGAAAAATCAAAAACAGAATACAAGTAATTAATTTTAAAAAAATATTATATACAAGTAAACCCGGTATAATATGGACTCCGAAAACGCGGATTCGTATAATCCGACGGAAAAGTTGTTAAAAGTTGCCAAGGAAACGAAATAAAACATCGTTTGGTTTTTATTATAATCAACGGATATTATACGTAACAGATAAGTAACGTTAAAAAAATTTATCCTACGCGTTATATGGGACTATTTATAACAGTGCTTCTCAAACTATGGGTCGCGTAGCGAAATGTTGGGGTCGCTAAAATTAAATTCAAACACTTGAATTTCAGTTTATATGTAATTTCACAAACGCCCAATATTTAATGTACGACAACATATGTATTTTCAGTGTAGTTGGTTGATTGTGTTCATCTTAGTAAGTGTGTAAATGATTTATGTACTTGTATGTTTTATTTCATATTTAATACCTGGGGTCGCGAAAAATCTCGTAATGAAAAATGGGGTCATGAATGAAAAAGGTTTGAGAAACACTGGTTTATAGCATTGTACGAGTAGTAATCGCAATTTTTTCGTCGCGTTATACGGAAGTTTACTGTATTTTATTTAAACACATAAATATGCATAACCTTATAATCCATAATAAATTTCAATGCACAAGCGGAGTTGTAGAATTTTGAAATTTAATTTAAATGATAACCAAATAGCTTATATTGCAATTTTACTATTCTTTGAATTTTAAATAAATAATAAATTCTTCCCGGCGAGATATCAATCAGTGCCTATTCATTTTTTTTTCCAATTTTATTTATTTACTTATTTTTTTACATTTGGTTTTTCACGTAAATTTTTTGAAGGCTTAATTATTAGAAATAACTCTAATTTTCTAATTCTATATTTTTATTTTAATAATTATTTAAACGATGATATAAAAATGCAATAATAAGCGATAAAAACAGTGATATTTGTTTCCAAGACTTAAAAATGATATGTTAATATTTTTTTTGTATATAATATATTTAAAAATAAAAATCTTTAAAAACTCGCAATTTATTTTTTTTAAATAATTTATTTCTTATTTTTCTTTACAAAATGCTGACTAGCATAAAGGTATCAAATATAACAAGCTAAAATATCCGATTAAAAGTAATATTCATTAAATAATTAAGAAATAAATGACTCTATATTATTTTATAATGATATTAATAATATCCAAACTTAATATTATTTTGATGAAAATTAAAAAAAAAAAATCTGATATGAAATAATTATTTCCTTGAATCCTGACTATACATAATTTAAGATGAATTAAATATATATTTCCAAATAATGACGAAAGACTGTGTTATAGAATTACATGCACTATTTTGATTAATTAATCAATATATTTTAATTCCTAGTTTAATTTAAAATTTGGATATAAGATTTTTTACATAAAATTAGCAAATTTACTATACCTGACGACAGTATCGGAAGTCAGTATTGAGTAATGAGAGCCAAAATTCATTTATATCACTACGCCGATGATATAGTCCATTAAATTATTCCCGATATTACAGTAAATTGCTATAACATGATGAAAATTTTGGTAAATAAGCTATTTGCTTCGAATAAAATTACGATATTAACATGATTTTAACATGTAGTAAATTATCTGCATGTGTATAATATATACGATGATCAGATGCGGAATGAGGTTCTGCACATTCCAATTGACTGTTCTAAAATGGCAGAGAAGAGTTGTAATTTTAAGTAGTTCTCGAAAGGTTTCACGATTAGCCGTCGAACGAAGCAAATTTTATTGAAATATTTATTCGAAACTGAAAACGCAGAGGCACGATTACATAAAAATAAACACCATTCGTACTGACGTTGTTATCTTTTTGTTAGAAATCGACTGTCCCATGCGCATTAATACTGTCACAAAAGTTGGTATTACGCTGCTCCCATAGACTCAATACTGATTTCCGATGCTGTCTTCAAGTATAGTACGATAATAGGGACAAATAATATTTTAATTCTTAAATAAGCAAAAACCTTATTTTGGTAAGAAATACGAATTGATATTAAACTGCAAAAGAAATTACAGTTGATGAGATTCTATAAATTTCTAAATTTATAGCGAAATTATTTGAACTCTAAATCAGAGGTGTTCAACCTTTTGACTTCCTTGGGCCACATTTGAAGAAAAAAATTGTCTCGGGCCGCACATAAAATATACTAATTCCTACGATAGTTGTTAGGCGTCCGGATGACCACGTGGTAAAGCGTTGGTGTCACGCAAGAGGACCCGGATCCGGCCCGGCATTCCCATCCTTCACCATCTGGTGGTCCCCCTCTATGTATTTAGTTGCAGCCTACGGTTGAAACTGGCCCCGCCCCTTAGTAATTTCACTAATTGGAAAGAGGCGTAAAACAAAATAAAAAAAAAAGATAGTTGTTACCACCACGACATATAAGCAAAAATATCATAGCACAATAATGACTTATTTTCGTTCAGAAAGTTTTTTAAAATCATTGAGCAGATTAAGAAGTTTTAATCAGTGAGATAAGAAATATTTTAGAAAATGGAAATAGAAAATATAGATAGGTACAGTATTTAAATAATAAAAACTTCATTAACTTTATTAATCTCAATGTTTTAAAGAAGTTTACGATTTTATGTTGGGCCGCGTTTTGGACAGCCCTGCTCTAAATGAAATCGAACCTTATTTCGAAGAAGGAACTGAATAAAAAATTATCTAAATTTAAATAACATTTTATTAGATTTATGATTGCTTTGCTTCAGTTTTATCTAATTATTTGAATTTTATTTTTTTAGTGGGATTTAGTATGTGAAAGATCCTTCCTTGTTTCATTAAGTCAAACTATTTACATGATTGGATATATAGTTGGAGCCGTAGTGTTATCACAGTTATCAGATAGGTATACTTATGCTTGTGATTATCAAAATTTAATTTTAAATTTTTATGCTGTAGTTTAAATCGCGGAATAATTTCAGATATGGCCGCCGACCAGTCATGCTTTCGTCCATATTTGTTTTGTTTATATCCGGAATCGTGTGCGCATTTTCACCCAATTTCATAATTTTTGCCATCTCTCGATTTTTCATTGCTCTGGGAAGATGTGGTCTTTATATTACAGCTTTTGTGTTATGTGAGTATTAATTTATTTCGAAATCGGTTATTAAAATTTGTATTTTGTAAGTAGATCATTGATTTATATCCCGATACTAATAAATTATATGGACCGTTTATTTTGAAAGTAGTGTAAGTCCATTTTTTTAAAACAACGAGATATTACAAAATAAAAAGTTTACACTAAATTAATGTAATATTTCAATTTAAAAAAATGGACTTACACCACTTTCAAAATAAACGGTTCATATATATAAAGTTATAAAAAAAATAACAAAAATATCGATAATAAGGATAACTAAGAAACATATAACTACCAGCACTACAAAGCAGTCCAGGAACTATCTTTTAAAAATAAACTTTTTTATTAGGAGAGAAACGTTTTCGGCTTTACATTAGCCCTCCTCAGCTCTCAAATTATATGCAATTTTTTATCGAACAACCAACTGTTTAACAAGCGCTGGTGTTCTAGAACTCAGAACAAAATACAAAATTTCAAAAAATAATAATTATACATATTCTTAACAAATTTCAAGCTTAAGATAAAAATATATACATATTTACGTATAAAAATTCTTAAATCAAAAGGAAATGATTATTTAACAAAAATAAGGAAGAAAG